>NEWO01000007.1:2388792-2403163 GCA_003013225.1 Phalaenopsis aphrodite
AAATATTATAAATTTTCATACATATAAAACCTAAATATTTATATTAACTTATATAACAACATAATCCTAAATCATATCAAAATATATCATTACAACTAAATCATGAAATAACGCAGCTCATACATTTTGATATGATTTAGACATTAAGGCATTATATAAAGAAATATAAAAAAATTAAAAGGTTTATACGTAAATATGTAAAATGTTGTGATATGCATGCAAATCCCCCATATTTTTTAAATCATCGAGCTGCTCATCTTCTAACAGTAAAACATCACGTTTGCGACGTTTTCTGGAATAGCTGGGAGACCAGTTGTGGGTGCGGCTGATGTGGTAGCTGCCGAAGCGGTTGCAGTTCGTTGGCGTGTTTTTCCACTGACTTGACTTGATGCATATTCAGACCCTGTATCTATGTAATATCGAGCCCGGAATGCTGCAAGATGCGCATAATATGCAGGAGGAACTGCAAAGCAACACAGAGTGTTAATCGAGGCTTTTAAAAATCATAAAAATCAAGCGCATGGAGGCAGTGGTTGATAAAAATAATTACCAATAGAAACAGAGCGCGTGCATCGGGCATATCTGTACAAACAAAATGTTACAACTATTTAGGTCTAGGCGACAAAACAACTCACTAGCAGTCAGGTATGCATTTACATGTCTATCATATAAAAGATATTATTATTTTAAGTAATAAAAATGAAATAGAGCTTTTAATACATTGGTAAGGTGGCATTAGCCGGGGTTTGGGTGTTAGATATGTAAATACATAGAAATTGAGTGGCCTGTGTGTAAAACTTGTGAAGATATAGTAAACTTACGTGTAGCATAAGTTATTGGTTAGCGACTGCAACTGATCAGCAGTAAAATTGTTTTCATCATGGAGAACATGATAATGAGCGGGACGACTTGTGCCCTGCGGATAAATGCCAGTTTTTCTAATAAAAATCTACTTGTGAGGTAAGAAAATTCTACCCAAATTCTCTGACCAATTACAAATTTGAGAGTTTCTACGTAATAGAAATTTTACCTGAATACCAGCATGACTGCAAAGGTAGAAGTCGAACTCATTGGGATGGCAAATCTTTGTATCGACTACCGTACCTAAGAATAAAAATATGTTGAGAAGCTGCACCATAAATTGATTACTCCAGCCATCAAATTAAAATTACCTGGCAAAATGTTCCCGCTCCTATCAGCCATTTTTGTATTCTCAGGAAATAAACGAGTATGGTGTCTCTTCTGCACCACTATAAATGTAGTTGGTGGAAGATATCCTTCTTGTATTGAGGCACAAGCCTATAAACCATTTGTTTGAATCAGTTATTCGAAAGACTATAGAAAAGGAATGTATTTTTTTAAAGAAAATCATTATAATTATAATAAAATGAAACTAACTCTTCGAATAGCATCCAGTTCCGATGTAAGCACAATGTTGAATTGGCCTTCACTAACACCATCCCTACATATAACAATTTTAAATCTTCCCAGGTTAACCGATGGTGCATCCATAGGCATAGCAATGAGTTTAAAATACCATCAGATAACAAACCTGTAGAATATGATGCGATTTGGTTTACGGCCTGTCGCTTTATGGAACGCAAAAAGAAGCTCCCTGTTGATGTATAAAGTTAGTTTAAGTTTCAGGCTATCCATTCAAATTTTATTTCACAACTTGACCAACCTTATCATTCCCCCAGGCACTCCATCGTCAGTCTTTGTATAGAGCTTCTCTATAATTTCTCTTGTACGTTGTTGTGCAGATAAAAGACATTTGTACTTTGTTACGTAGGGCCAATCCATAGATGCAACCACCTGGAAGTAACCCATAGAATAAAATAAATGTCACAAAAATCATGCTTAGAGAGCGACTAACATTTATCATGGACAGGACAAACGGACCGCAGCAATGGAGGAAGAGTCTTCTCCAGGGGCCGGATGGGTGACATCAGCTCCAAATATAATAGAAGGCTCTTCGGATATGACAGGGATTGAACCTCTGACAGAATCTTCAAGAACAGTATTACAGCCACCAGCCTGTTGCTTAAAAGTGAAGGATAAGAAGCAGCATAAAAATAACATGCTTGCAAAAGATAATTAAAACAATCACAAACCTTCACATTGATTTTCAAAGCTAAATTTTCAAAGTATTGTCTATTTGGCTTGTTTAGGTGCTTTGACTGGCAACACTGAGTGACAATACCAAGCTCAGTATCACAATATTTTTTTATCCTGCCTGTGAAACCCAGACCAAATGATAGATAGTTAAATTAAAAACATTAGAAAGTGAGCAAGCTATAAACTGAGAATATACCATATGCACCCTTAGCCTCTGGAAGAATAACAACTAGCAATTGAAGCGGCTTAGCACACGCTTTCACAAAATCATGTATGCTATTTTCTATACGTTGATGGTGACCTGAATCGATGATCAAAGCATTTTGATTGAAAACCTACATTTAAACAATAATTAATGAGCAGCCCATGAATGGTAGAGCATAATCTCAATTCAAGGCAAAAGAAGATATAGGTAAGAACCATTCCAATGCGGTTGCACGCGAAGACTATCTCATGGCAGAAATCTTGAACGATATTCTTATAATGACGAGAAAAGCTTATGCATGCCCAAGCATCAACACTACCGCCTCGAAACACTTTCTGTACAAGCACAACAAGGATTCATTTAAAGCTATGACAAGGATAAAACAAATATATAAAACAAAAATTATAAAGATTGGTTGATACGAGGATAAAAACCCTTTCCAAATAAAAAAAAAATGTTCATTTAAAACCATTTTAAACTACTTTTTAATCAAAAAACCTACCATACAAAAACAGAGGATTAACAATGCATATAAGAGTACTTAAGAGCAATGCGGGCTAATTTCATAAATCTAGTAGAGATTGAATTCACCTTATTATTCATACTCCATTTCCCACCAAAGGGTTGACAGCCCTTCTCAGCGCCACTATCGTGATACTTCAGCTACATTTAAGAAATGCTTCCAAGGTTTTAATTTGAACTGATTAGAAAATAAAAACAATAATGACGAAGTAACTATTTACTCTTGGCGGTTGTAGCACTCGTGCTTCAACTGTGGTAAGATTAGGTTGAACCCCAATACCGAAGTTTTTTGCATATAGATCATTGTCATAATTATTTTTCTGGACCAGCTGCGAAAGCAATGAAGATGTCAACATAAAAAAAAAAAAATGTAGAATCAATGAAGTAGCGCACCCATTAAAATAAAATGCAAAGACAATATAAAGTTCCAAAGCAGATTTAAATTCACATGCACCAACCTGTGAAATATGCCCCTGCCTCTCAGTTGGAGACGTACAAGCTACTTTTAGTATTTGACTAACTTGCACTTCATTTAACTTCTTAACATACCTCTGTCCATCCACAATTTGGCATACCTATTAAAACTGAGAGTTTTAGGACCAGAGCTGAACAACAAATTGCTTAAACATAGAAGCAATGCATTGGAAGAAAGAAAATTATGAATATTGTAGTCAAGAAGAACCTCTAGTGGCAAGTATTTTGGCTTGGTATCACTGCCGGCTTTAATGCATGGTAGTGAATCGTGCCTAAGATTATACTTGCAATGTGTTCTAAAGTATTGAGCCACAGAGATTTTAGTTCCCGCTGTTTCATCAAGAGTGAACCTGTTGAAGAAAACTATTAACTAGAGGGAGCCAAGTAGGATAAAAAATGGAATTTTTTTGTAGGAACCCAAGTGCGATGAAAAAAATCAAACAAGAAAACAACATACATCAACTCTTTAGCAGACTGCGATGAAATTCCTGTGACTCTATAGCGTCTACGCACATTTGGTAAATGAATTGTTTCCACCCGGACTCCATTCAACGCCTTTTGTATCTGAAAGTTCCAAAGGAGTCATTGTATCAAATTATTTTTGCACGGGACAACAGCACATATGCTTTGATATTAGCAAAAAGTGAAAAGCTTGTGCAATTTGTACAAAATAAATGAAAGCATACGACTCAAATAGGAAAAAGAGTGGCTCAAACAAAAGCATAAGCAAATACCTCATGACGTTCCCTATCAGATAAACTTGTAAGCGTATGTCGTTCATTAAGAAAACCCGTGATAAAGTTTAATATGCTCATTGACTTGTAGAAAGGTGTTGCAGAGGTATCTGCAATTTGAAGGCAAAGGATGAATATACCATTGCAAATTATGAAATGAAGTTAATAATTTTCAGATAAACCAAGCATTGATAAGATACAAAAACCCCCAAAAAAGAAAAAAATCATTACCAGCATTCAAGGATAAGCCCATTTGTGTTGGTCGAATGCTTTGGAAATAACCCCTCCAACATTCTAAACCTCCAGACATATCAACTTTCCCAAACTGATGTGAAAAGAATGATCTTGAAACTGTAATGTACCTGTAAAAAGAAAGCCAGCCAATTTAAATTTTTTTAAAAAATACATCAAAAGAGACATAAAAAATTAGGTCGGATTTGTTTCAATACTTATTCGAGGGAGTCTCTCTGAGGACAATATCCAAAGCAGTTATGATATCCTGAGGGCATTCCGTCTGCCTCCCACTCAAAAACTGTGCTAGAGCATACTGATCCAAGGATTTTACAAAATTGATAGAAATGGTGAATTTTCTTTCCCGGCTGCAAAAAGTTACAAGATGTTAAATTATAAACATAAAATTAAGCAAAAAAAACTGCAAACCTAGAATTACCAGCAACCTCATGCAAAGAGAACCTAGATGATTAGGACTGAAATACACACATGGCATAAGATCTGGAAGAGATGAGTAGGAGGATTTGTGTTGTGTGTGTAATTAACTATACAGATGTAGCTTATGTCGCTCATCTCTTTGCCTATATCGTACTTCTCTGTTTCTATAGTTGAGATTGTGGACACCATAATATATATCAAACCTTAAGATTTTCCGTAGAAGGATCTCCAAAGTTAGTTAGGATTGAGAAGTCCCCTTGAGCATCTCGAGTATGATGTTTTAGAAGAACCCTCCAACTTGTCACTCATGATTTCTGTTGTGTCGAGTTAATTGCAAGAGAGAAATGATGAAAGCCTTGGATTATGATGTATTTTTTATAATTTATAATCTGATTCAACTTCTAACATATTCGTTGGAAGATCACTGTAGGCTTATAATGGAAATATTGTAGAAAATTTTGAACAATGGTGGGGAAGGAACACATGAACTATATATGATTTGAGATTATGATTGATATTTGATGAATTAGGAAATTCTTTAACACAGTTAAAACTTAATAAAATTGATTATGGATTACTAAAAAATTTTAAAGAGAGCATCTAGGTTTGACTTAACTATAGGTCGGGCTGAGGATGTTCAATCAAGCACTACTTGGAGATGACCCAAGTGTTTTCTTATATTTTGAGCACATTTTACCCTCCATTTTTTATTGAATTTATGTTGAGATTTGTGTATTATACTTAAAATTTGTTTTATCTGTGCTTTTTATTTGAAAATTATCATGGTAATTTTTGTAATTAGAAACTTTACCTAAGTTGGTTATAATTATTATGTTGACTTTTTTGCTAGTGTTTTGATAGACATTGATCCCTTCATTTTTGTTATACTTGGCACTCATCAATATCTATATGATTTAGTTTTGTCGTGATAATTTTTTCCGAGATAGATTCCATATTACTATATTATATACTAAGTATCGAAAAAAAGTTTGGGGAAGGATCTAGACATGTATAATCGCCAAAGATTAATTCACATATTTGGGTTGTTGACTATACCTTAGATTGGTGACTCTTAATGGGAATCCTAGTAATTTGACTAAGTTATATAATGACTTTATTAGAGATGTAAATATTCATTAAAGGAGGATTAAAATTGATTTCTTAATAATTGAGTCATTTGCTTTAATAATTTCTATCTTAACCCTAAAAGGTCTTAAAATAATTAAAAAATACATACTTTAAATAAAAAGCAATTAATGAGGGAAGATTAAGCTTTTAATTTTTGAGCTCAAACAATTTAATAGTTCTTAACTTGAATGGATTTTAATTTTAAAATTCATGTTAAGGAGTATTTGAGGATTAACTGTTGAGGTAATTTCTGCATAAGAATTTATAGGAAAATTAAAGATAATTTTGGGCTTAAAAATTAAAAAAAATGAAGAAAATTTATGTAAGAAAATAATTCTAAAATAAAAGCCAAAAGAAAAAAAAAATTCCTAGTAATTCTTGAAGAAGTACCCTGAGGTTGAATACGAATGGTCCAAAGTTTGTATTTAAATCATATCCAAATAATAAAACTTAAATCCTTTCTTATGGAAATGTTAAATATTTTCTTTAAAAAATTAAGTAATGTTATGTTATTTGATTGAAGATTAATTGATTTACAAATAACTTTAAAAAATAAAAATATTTTAATCATACAAGATTATGAATTTTGAGATATATTTAGACTTAGAAACAAGTGAATTAAAGAAAGGCTAGTTTATTAGAGATTGATGAAAATCCAACATTGAAATGATATTTTCATATTTCTTTATTATGAATTATATAAAGTCTTGTTAGATAATCTTAAAGTAATATATGAGCACTATAAAATCTTTTAAATAAGTTCAAGTTTAAATATGAGATTACTTGAGGGAAATTTTGGAGTGAATAAAATTCATGAATTTTTTTTGCATAAACATCATATTTTAATTCATTATTATGATGATTTTATATTTATGGAAGGTATTTTTTAAATTGCAGGCTACTGACATTGAGCACACTTTATACAGCTAAAATACAAAGTTGAACAAATGAGGTGCCCAATGTGCTTATGTCACTCCCTCGCATAATTACACTAGGGTCTCTATTTCAAAAGCTCATTTACATGATCGATAGATAGAAGAGGTGGAATAATTATGACAGACTGAGGTGTAATTACACTGTCATCTCGTGTAGCTAGGCCATAATTGGGTTTACCCACACTAGGTTCAGCCTAAAGACCGATTTGATTAGTGGATTAAGGTGATTCATAGGAGATTTTTAAGCCCACTTGGGAGACAACTTAAGGCACTTCTTAGCGGTTGAGGACTAGTCCTTTCTAAAGTTGTGAAGAAGTTTTGTCTTATCCTAGGGTTTCTTGCATTGGTTCTCTTTTAAGGGTGAATTTTCTTGGAGAGTTTTGTGATTTGTGTGTGTTAGAGAGAGAGAGAGAGAGAATATAATGAGGTTTGTGTGCACTTACACAAGAGAGATCCAAGGAAAGTTGACATTTTACAAAGATAATTGCATATTATTGCAAGGGATGATTGGCTCTGATGTCAGTTTTTTGTACTAGTTTATATTTTTTTTCTTAATATTTTGAGGAAAAATCTCTATGTTTCCATCTCTCATGCATAGTAACTAATTCTCCATTCATGCTCCTGTGATGTAAGACATTTGAATCCATATGTTTTTTTTTCTTTTCTTGATGTATTTACCAAGTGTTTTTTGTGCATTAGATTTCATATATTGATATGTTAACCTTTCAGTCATTGTTTGCCCTTGATTTAGCAAATTAGAAAGTTAAAATTTTTTTATCTGAGACATCTAATCATTGAATAGAAAAATAAGTAGTTTAACACACAACATCCTAGTGAAATAAACATATTATAATTAGGAACTCACAACCTATATAAGGTACTAACGGATTCTTGGGAAACGCTGCATGGTTAAGGGTCCATTTAAGACAATTTTTTTTGTTGCTTAGCTTTCCAAACCACCACTGCAGGTCTGTTTGGGGAACTACTTTTTCCCGCTTTCTAGAAATTTATGCAGTAAAAAACTGGTTCTTTCAATCTAACCTACTAAAGTGTGTTGGTTGCATGAAACTGTGATCTGACTTTTTAAAACTAAAATAAATGTGTAATATCAAGCAAATATTCAATTTATAGAAAAACTACCCTCACTCATTTATTTAAAAAAGATTGGGACTTTCTTAAGGCATGCCAAATTTTATCATTGATATATTAAGAACTTCTCTAAAATTTTTAAATAATTGTGTCACTTATTAGAGAAGGACTAGCCTTTAATTTTGATAGTGAATACCTAGCTTTAAAGTTTAAAGAAAAAACAAATCACAACACCCATGATAGTTTTAATTGGCTAGTAATATCCATTTAAACATATGTGTTATACTAGTGATTTTACTGAAGGAGCTAATTTAGGCCGGAGAAATTAAAAAAAAAAATTATATTATTCATATATTAAGCTAGTAGAACTCTTAATGAAGCTCAAATCAACTATACTACCACTAAAAATAGATTTAATAGCAATATTATTGACATTTTACAATGGCAATTTTATTCACATTTTACAAATTTTGATCATATTTGATCAATACCAAAGTTAAAGCTTATATAGACTACTCAGCTATAAAATATTTAATAACTAAAAAGGATGTCAATACCTACTTAATCTGATGGATGATTCATTGTAAGAATTTGATATTGAGATTGTGGATATAAAAGGTAATAAAAATCAAGTATCTAATCACTGGTCTATATTTGAGCGAGAAAATTTTGAGGATTTGTTGGATGAAATTAATAAGAATTTATGATTAACTTCTTCAGATCACTAAAAAAAATATATCTTGGCATTCAAACATATATAGCTAATTACATTTTTAGCGAAATAATACATTTTTAAATTTTATATATCCAAACAAAGATATTTGTTTCAGATGTCAAATTCTATTTTTTTGATGAATCAAAGATATTTAAGAGATGAAAGGATCAAAATATTAGAAATTGTGTGCCCCCGAAAAAAGTATAAAATGTCATTAGATAGCCATGATTTAGCTTCTAAAAGATATTTTGAAGGTTTTTGAATTGCTTATAAGAGGATCTTATAATCAAGATTCTATTGGTTTCACCTCCTTAAAGATGTTAGTGAATATATTAAGCAATCTGATAAATTTTAATGGGTGGGAAAATTTTATAGACATGAAATGCCCATGAAATGTATTTTGGAAGTCAAAATTCTTATGGGACATTTTATATCATCTTTAAGAAATTAGTATATTTTGATTGCAATAGAATATATCTCAAAGTGGATTGTGTTAGTGACTCTACCAAGATATGATTCATAAGGTGCTTAAAACTTCCTAAAAAAAATATTTTTAACATGTTTGAAACACCCAGTGCTATTATTTAGTGATGGAGAGTCGCTTTTGTAATAATATAATTTAGATATTAATTGCAAAATTTGGTATGCACGTAGACTTTCTACTTCATATCACTCTCAAACTAGAAGAAATTTTAAATAAGGAGATTAAGAAAATTTTAGAAACAATTGATAGCTTTATCAAAGAGAATTGGCCCCTTTGGTTTAATGATGTGCAGTGGGCCTAATTCAATGATCGAAAGACATAAAACTGAATGCATATATTTAGTGGTGTCGCACCTAAATCTAATGCCATGATTGTATAATATTAGTGTTGCCATGCCTCCCACCAACTTAAAGCAATTTTGGTGGGTTTGCCTATGATTTCAATGTGGGAAAACATATAAGGGTTAGATTTCTTTTTAGGAGGCTACCTGACAACATTTAGGAAGAGACTAGCACCACACTAGGAGAGGAAAGTGACTTGTGGAGATTTCTAGTTTGAGTGTGTGTGTGTGTGTGTGGAATGTTTATTTTGTGTGAGAGTGAGTGAGGGTGTGATTGTATCAAGCAAAAGAGGAGATTTTAAGGGAGATCAAATTATGGGAGCAGACCATATTTCATTAACCTGGTTTTTAAATTCTTTTTACTTTGTTAATTTGGTTTCAATTTATAAAAACAATTTAGATTTTTATTTTGAATCATGATTATTAACACTTAATCTCTTCACTTCTTTGGATTTATTTCTTTAAAATCTAGGAAAATTCATATTAGATTTTTAAACTTATGAATGAAGAAGTTATTATTTTAACCATTCAAATTTAATTTACATTTAAACTGGTCATTTAGGTTTTAAAATTAGTTGAAATTTAAGACTCCCTAAAGAATACTAGAAGAACAACTAGGTTAAATCATAAGAATTTAGTGGAATATGAATATTGTCTGTAGACTCTTCCAACCTTTATGTGGAATGTGGATGCCTATGAATTCTTATAGATATAGGGGAACCTAACTATAATATAGAATTCTAATGTTTTTATACCTCAGAAGAAAGTAAGATGTAACAAACCTTGATTGACAACTACAAAAGAAAAATTACTTGAAGGAACATCAATTTTGCTGAACCAATACATGGGATACTTTCACAATATTAGAAAACACTTCTAATTTATTTTAGATTTTCATTTTAAAATTAGCATTTTAGAAACTTCATATTCTTAAAATATATTTAACCTTTTAAACTGAGCTTAGAATTAGTAATCTGATCGGTTAAATATTTGAGAATTTTACTCGTTCTTCATGGGATCGATTTAAGAACTCATATTCCATCAAATCCTTGATCAACATTTATATTTGCATGCTAACATGTGTTTCATAGCTACACAAATCATTTTGTTGTCAAATGATACAGCAAAGTAGCAATTACGACCAGAACCCTCTAATCGAATGGTTACCACCAAATGACATAATTATATTGCAATCATGATTGTAGCATGTTTGTTTCACAATTTCTTTATATCCTTTGATTTGTGAAGCTTAATTATACAATTGGTTGGCATAAGCCTTCTGTTAGGTAGGATCTACTTAAATTTGTCTTCTTAGATAAACATCCACTCTTGATCTACAAGGGTCCTTGTACAACACAACTCATGATTATTGATGAGTATTCTTCAGCCAGGTTGATTCAAAAATGTCCTCTATCTAAGAACATCAGGGAGCATGCCGACCCAAGATAACGAAACTAGGGTTGTAAATGAACCGAGCTTGATTGAGCCTAGTCATTGTTCATGTTCGACTCGTTTGATGTTTAATCTGTTCGAATTAGTTTAGCTCATGCTCAAAATTGTTAGTGAACAGTATGTTCCTGTTTAAATTGAATTGAACTCGATTTATTCATTTTAAGATCAGGTTCGGCTCAGAATGAACTTTTATAAATTGTAGATTAATACAAATCACATTCCCTTCTCATTTAAAGAAAGCAAAATTATTAAATCTCCATCCACTAATTCAATATTAGGCAACAAGATAGGAGAAGATAAACACTAGTAAGAAGTTAATACTAGGCCCCAAGATATATGATGATTGAAGAATAGGGATATGAACAAAACCTAAATGTAGTTCTCCTTAGAAGAAGTTAATAGTAGGCAGCAAGATAGAAGAAGATAAAGCCTAGTATGCCTATGATCTCATAACTCATAAAGCTGATTATAAAAAAAAAAGACTTAGAAGAAGAAAAATCAGAGAACCCACAGTAAGACTTTCACTCCTTTTAGCTTTCACATTTGTGATGGGAAGAAATGAGGCACTTTGGTTGTTTCACAAAGAAACGACTGACGAGAGCTTGGCTTTCACCCCTCAGCCCTCAGGAATTAATGCAAACAAAACAAAAGGTGAGCTTTCAAAAATGGAAAAGAAAGAAAGGAGCTCCCACCCCTCCCCATCAGCCCTCGGGATAGAAATGAAAACAAAAAGAATGGAGGTGCATGCAATGTTAAGGTTTTTTGCTTAGATTTCTATAGTGAGTATGTTAATAAGTTTTAGGGTGTTAGATAAGATCGAAGGGCTGAAATTAATTTCAAGTAATTTAGAATAAAATACTCAATTTAAAAGGATTTAATATATTTTAAATTTTAAATTTTCCTATTAAATATATCATAAAATTTTAATATAAAAATATTATAATTATGCTATTTTTATTTATTTATTTATTTCAAGCCAAAATGAGTAGAACACGGTCAAACAATTGTTTTTTGTATTCGGCTTGTTTATAAATCAAGCTCAAAAAATTTATTTGCATTCGGGTTACTTATTTAACAAACAAATTGAGCACCAGCTACTTAGCGAGTCGAACATGAAATTTTCAAGGACAACAAACTTTTTTTATAGTCCTAAATGGGATCATTGGACTTTGATCGATTTTATCATTATTTTCCACACCATCTATTTTAAAATCAAGGTGATAAATTAATCAACCTAAAACATGCGTCCGGTGCTACTATATGTTGAGTATTTAGTCTTAATGACTGACCTTAATTAAAAGTGCTCTCCCGTTATAGAGAGACGTAATTAACCATAGAGGCTTGCATATAAAGAAAATCTAGAACCTTAGATAAAAAATTCCTCATAGAATACTCAAAGAAAAATTCTTTTGATTGTGTTTATCTGTAATTAAATCTGTCTTCTGAAAATTTAACTCATAACATTAAACTCAAAGCTTTCAGAGCATGAGAATCTAGGGCAACAAATTTTAACCCACATACTCAAACTCTTATTCAATCTATCTATTATGTTGCTAATGTCCTTTTTTGACAAGAACTACTATAAAAAATATACTAAGATGTAAAGGAAAAGAAGCTCAGTGCACTAAAGCATTCTAATTAGATGAGAATAAGTACAACAATTTGGCAAAGTAGAAGATTGAAAGCACACTCACCTATCATTTTCCGACAAATCTACTTCAAAATCTTCAGTCTTAAATGGAAGTGAACCAGCCGTGTAAACGATGCCACGCCCATCATAAGCAAGCAAATGACCACCAAGACGAGATTTACCAAACGTCTCAATCAATTTCTTCATCAAGGATCTGCATACAGCTCTAGACTTCACCTCTGGATTGATTTTGATCTGCTTAGCCAATTAAGAAGATAATAAAAAACATTAGAAGGTAATTATGACATTAATTTCAATAAAATAAGTGCAATTAAGAAACATAAATATTACATCTTAAGAGGAAGGCCAATAATAACATAATAAAACAATAAGCACCAGCTTCCCATGATTGTTTAGTAAATCCCAAAAATAAGGTCATGTAAGACAATGTAAGGCTTAAACCCCATTAATTGTTTGGTAATATGTTCAGTAAATTAAATTAAATCATGTCAAATTATTCGATAACTTCAAGTAGGATTTAAAACGCCATTATGTTTGTTATAGAAAAAAATAAAACATGACACAACTTTGATTATTTTATCATTATGATAAAATTAGTCATTAAACTTAATTCAATCATCTTAAACTTTATTTCTAATTCTTAAATTTAATCGAATTAAATAGAAATTTTATTTCGAGTCACTCTCAGCTTGAGCTTAAGCTTGATTAATTCTATCGAGTTTGAACTCGGGCTCAAGCTTAAGTCTACGAGTTTGAGCCGGCTAAAAAATAATATTAATTTAATCTAATTTTATAAAAAGATAACAAATAGAACGAATAATTAGATAATAAATACTAAAAAATCAACTAATATACAATAAAAAAAAGGAATTACAAATATCTAAAAGATAAAAATTTAAACTTTAATATATTTTAAATATATTTTATATCAATATTTACTCAAACGATCCAGCTCCCAAGCTGGTGAGTAGATTAGCTTACTAAGCTGGCTTCACGATCTGCTTAACTCACTTACAATGCTAGTTGTGCTAATAATCGTGCAGAAAGCAGCAGCAGCAACAACAACAACAACAGACAAGTGTAGTAAAGAGAAGCCTCACCTCGTACTGTGAAATTTGCTTGTCGGCCGCGCGGACAAGGAAGTGATTAGCTCGAACCCGGCATGGGTCCCCAAACTTTCCAGTACCCGGACGACGCACGCAACCAATAGCCTTGTTGGACGACGGTGCGCGCGAAGAACCGGCAGGCGCCGGCTGAGATCCATACGAGGACGTTGCCGGCGTCGGAGCAGGACGAGCGCTTGAAGAACTGCTGAGACGACTGTGTTCCTCAAACCTCCTCCCTAGATTGGATGTCGAGCTGGACTCCGAGGGATTTGAAGAACTCGCTCTGTCCCGAGACCGGCCGCGGCCACCGCGATCGCGCCTTCCTGACCGCTGCTGCTGCCATTCCTCCTTCTCGTAACCGCCACGGTTCCTGCCACTAGACATGTTTGTATCTTACTACTCTTGCGAGAAACACGGATGGGGAAGCCTGGTTTGCCTGCGTTATATAGGGGTGAAGCTTGCATGGTGTCTATGTGGGAGATGCATGATTGATTTTGATCTAGGAAGATTTAAATGTGCATTATAGTTTCTATGTATGTCTAATATTTATATTTATTTTTTTCCAGTTATAATCTTTTTATCCATAAGGATATATATATATATATATATATATATATATATATATAAGGTATAATTTTATGGTGAAAAGTTGTCGATAAAATTTTTATATGATTAATATTTTTAAAAATTTTAATAATAGATTAGTCTGTGAATATAATGATTCTATTGTATTTAAAAATTATTTATGT
>NEWO01000007.1:2436673-2504798 GCA_003013225.1 Phalaenopsis aphrodite
AACTTAAGCACTACCGGCCTCCTTACTTTCAAATTTTAAGCAACTGACAATCTCATTATCGAGGGATTGCCATTATATGAGTTTGAACTAATGTAGTAGTTATTTTGATTTTATCAAAACAATGATATAAATCATTAAATGGATTTAAAGGCTTGACAACACAGCTTTAAAATCAAAGAAGTAGAGTCAATCTACTATGGATAAGGGCAATGGTGGAAAGAGGTGGAGTGATTGCGGCACATATGAGGAGTCAAATGGAGCAAATGTCAGAGCTTTGGGTTGTTCATTGTTCGTAGAGGCTAGTCATATTTCACCATTGTAGGAACAGTGGTCGTCGAGGATTCTTGAGGAAGGATTGAGGATGTTTCATGAATTGAGAAATTAAGGATTTGAAGAAGCAATGTAGAATATCTCAAAAGGATAGTAAGAACAATTACAAAGCTTTGCATTAATTTTTCAAACTCTATATCTAAGGCAAAACCTTTTCTTCTCTTTTATTGTTTTCCCTTGCCAACATTAAGATACACGAACTAGCTTTTTTTTGTAGAGCTTTTCAATACTTCCTTTAAAGCCAAATCCCAAATGAGTTTCATTAAGTTCAAAATAAGTATTTAATGATAAATAGTAAAAAAGAAAGCAAAAGACATTCGAATGCACTTATTTTATATACCAGTAATTTTTGGAAAAACAACAATGAAGAACTAGAGTTTTTTATGCTTGTGGCCTATCCATCTTCTACCCATTCAATATTGCACACATATTTATGCTAAAAAGCTTACCTTTTAAATCATAATTATCCATTCATTAAAGTTAAGATCTTAGCATATTTCAAAATGCACATAATTAAAGTTATGGCCCATCACAATGTTTCCGCACATTAAGACAAGAATGTGGCAGAATTTTTAACATAAGCTACAAGTAAAATATACACATGCCAAATTTTTAGGAAATCCAAGTTAATAACAAGTTGTCTAACAACATATATTTAGAATCATGAATTAGTTATAACTTTTAGAAAAAAAAATTTCTTCAAGCCAACATATGTGTTTATGAGCTTTGCCAGACGCCGGTAGGGATCAACCATAAAATTCAATGCACTTTATAAGCTTATGGGGATCAATGAATGGTTTATTGGATAAATCTATCTTAAAGATTATTTTTCTAAGGAATATGGCATCAAATGAAATTTATTTTAATAATGAGAGTAAAAAAATTTTAAAAAATGAAAGCTCCAAAAGTTTGTCATATCGTGAGCAAGCCCAAAAATATTATCAATTAAGAGTTAACTTATATTCAATTTTGGATAGAAATTAGGTAGGCGTGATTAGGTCCAAAGTCATGAGAATGGATTTTATGAAGCTTTATATATAATGAAGTGTAACATATCCTAAGAACCAAAGAAGATAAACTCAAATGCATTAAAGTGGATGCAACAAAAAAACTTATAATTCCATATGGTGCACTTGCCAAAAGAAAGAGAGAGAGAAATGCATCAATTTTAAAAAGGTAACACTAATCTACTAAACTTCAGGATGACTCTAATCAATATTATATGATTCCGACATTAGGGTAGTCAGTGTCCATGTCCTTAGTCTTCTTAGTCACGTGATGACTAAAGGATTCTCATAGAAGTCATAGGTTAACCCATCCAAGGAGATCTCATAGATTAGGAGTGTGGATTCATTTTTAGTTGATCAAATTAAAATTCTATTATTATATGAGATATGTGTAGATATAGTAGTGTACCTATAGTATATCATCTAAATGTATATGTGGAGGTTGATAAAGCTACAAGAACTTAATACTAAATGGTAGAAAACATGGGTTTCTTTTCATGTGGTAGAGATGACACTCAAAAAGGAGCTTATAGATGCCCACAATATCTACTTGATATTATAAAGAAGATGCATAGGATGTAAATGAATATAAAATTTGTGAAATATAAGACTTGCATCTTAATTGCATATAATAAAATGGCGTTGATAGTTTTTAATATGATACAGGGGACAATAAAAATTGTTTTAAGATATGAAATATTGGGCGTAGAGTTTAGGTTTATATTATCAAGTAGCCTAATTATTTTCTCAATATTGTAGAAAAATATATAGAGACATGTGGAAGATAGGGCTTACATCTTTACTCTGAGATCAAGAATGTCAGAAATTGCTCTTAATTTGCTAGAGGAGATATAAAACAAAGGAATGATATTGTCTTACAACTCAATCATGTAAGATCAAACAAGCTTTTCTACTTAACATTAATTGTAGGTGCATATAATACACAAAAAGACACTTAGTTTAAAAATAGCATCAAATCAATACTAAAAGAGAACAAGCACTTAATATTAAAAAATGAATCTTAGTATAAAATATGGTAAATTAAATTAATATTTCATTAAATAATAATGTTAAATTTAACAAATTATAGAAAATAAATAATTCATAACTACAATTTTTTAATTTTATAAATAACTTTTAAATATATTAATTGTTTTATTAAAGCAAATATATGAAAAATATTAAGTTTAAACTAAATATGTTTTCCCTTTGTGGCTTATTCAATTTTAAAACAACTCGACGTTCAATAAATTTCATTTAAATTTATAATGCACGAAGTACGCATTATTCAGTAAAGTGATATTCGATATTGAATAATAATTATCTTATCTATAATAAATGTAATACATGACAATATAATAATCAAATTACTATGTATTTCTAAATAATATTTGTTCGCCAAATTGAACATGAAAAATAAAACCGTAATGTCCAAAAGAGATAATTAAGGGTTTGAATGACACAGCTATCTGGTTGCTACGCGCACTGCTCTGCAATTATTTCAAGTTTTGGGGGGTGGGGGGGTCTCGTCCGCGGCAGGCCGCGAATCCGACGGAACGTGGTTAGCAACCCGTGGCCGAGCTTTGCAGCAGATGCGTTAAATTGGTTTTACATTGAAGCCCTCAACTCCTACCCTAAATCTTCTCAACTCCCGAGCGTCCGAGAATCGTCCTTTTCCCGAGCGAAGATTTCTCATCTCCTCCTCTTCGTCAACTCTGGTCCTCCTCTTCCGGATATCTGCTTCCCTGTGATCTCTTATCTGATAGGTTTCCAGGCATCGTCCACCCTAAACGCAGCTCGGCTTCCTCATGCAGCAATATATATATATATATATATATATATATATATATATATATATATATATATATATATATATATATATATATATATATATATATATATTGACTTCAATGCTCTTACTACACAACAATCTCATAAGAAAAAGCTGCCCTTGTAAACTCATAGGAATCTCCTTAGTTTTATCTTTAGGGTCATTTACGTACATACAACAGAATGCAACTCTTATTGAATTTGTGTTTTGCGGCTACCATCAAAAGTTTTCCATAATATATTTTTTTCTAAAATAACACAATATGAATTACTGTGATGATCACAAATTTTGTACCGACCATATTTATGTAAGGAGAGGAAGATAAAGATCTATATTATGTGATTTGTGTATTAGAGAGGCAAAGGCAATGTATGAGTGATTGTGCAAAAAAGATTTTGGGAGGCGCAGGGGGATTACAATTGAGAAGCGGGCTTAGCCCAATTTAATTGATGAAAAAAAGTGATATAACAATACTGATAAAAAAAAATATTTTTTAAAGGTTATTGTAAAAGTCATATATATTACCTTTCGAAAAAATCAAATATCAAAATTACTTTTTCCTAATAATAATTTTTAATTAACATAAAATGATAGCTAGATAGAATTGTAGCCATCTATAACTACATATGTTCAAGAAAGTTTACATTTTCTTTAAAAATAATGATATTTAAAATATCTTTTTTAAAATATGTTTTTTATAATAATATATACTAAAAAATTGTTTGCACGGATCTAATGACAACATGACAATCCAAGATAAAAGGACTAAGATGGCCTTTGCTACTCTTTTAAAGCAAGATTAAATATGTAATTTTTATATATTTTTTTATCTTTCCTATATTTTATAAATTGAAGGGGTTCAAGGTGTGTAGGAGACTTTTTGACTCCCATCACTTGTAATGATCGGTTTTATGGAATGGAATGGTTTTCATGAGTCAGGAAACACCCTATTTCCCCTTTCGAGGGAAGTCTCCCTCTCCTCTTCCCTCATTCTCTCCCTTTCTCTTCATCCCTCAACCTCCTTCATTCGGTTCTACGCTTTATTTTTTGGGCTTGGTCTACGAGACAGATTTGGATTCAACTTCCTTTAAGGTGTGATGAGTGTGGATCGTGTCGTCAACAAGAAGATGAGTAATACCTAAGAGAAAATCTTCAAGCAGACACCCCTAACAAAAAAAACCTGCAATGAGAACTCGTCACTGACAATATCCAAGAAATGCCACCCCTTTCTCATAAATCTATGCATGTTCTTTGTTCATGGATCTAGAGATTTCCAATGCTCTTCCCACGCACTGATCTTTACTAGGCCAACAACTCCACCAATTCGTCAGACTCACCAATGGGGGCAAACTCTTCGATTGGCCCATCTTTACCTGCCAACAACCTCTTCCGGGCAGCCTATCCCTGCCATTCGACCACCTCTTCCAGCCACATTTGTCATGAGCATGAGTGAACCCCCTCTTCCCTAAATTCACACCCGTGTCTTCTCGCATTTTCTCAGCCAGAGACTCTCGCCTATTCAACCTCCCACAGGATGACCAAAACTTTCTTCTTCTTTCTTCTTCATCGCATCTGAAGCTCTTGCATACGCTTCCCCTCTCTACCCCGAAACCATTCACCTACACTCATTCTTCCCTAACTCTTTTCCCCCACTTGCGAAACCAAGGGCTTTAGCTCACTCCACCAATTATGTACTTGACATGCTATGTTGTTTGCTGATTTGGTTTAACAAAATTCTTGTTGCATGGAAGTTAATGGGTTGGTTTGCGATAGAGATTCCTCCCTTTTACATGAAAGGTAGGCTAAGAATTGGTGTTTTATGGAAGAAGGTAAGTGTTGATTGCATTTTTTTGAGGTATTCCTTTCCCTCCTCCTACAACCTAGGATTTAGCATTAGACTTTCCTATTTGACCCTCATAGAGGATTAGTATTGGGACTCACACATACACCACAATGCACATCACATACACATTCATATAAACCCCTATAATAAAAATTAAAATCAAATTTTAAAAAAAATAAAACAAAAACCAAAAATCCAAGGAAAACCAAAATTGTTGTATTTTTTTACATGAACTTGCAGCTTTGTTGGTGCATGTTGATGAGCACGCTATTGGGATAGGCTTGCTAGACTCTAGCCGTCACTTAGGCAAAGATCGGTCAAATCTTGCTTATTGGACGACTTAAATTGGGCCGACAAATATTATTCGTCATGTTACACACGAATTAACACTTGAATTTAATATGATCGTCAATGAATGTGTCCTGACGACCCAAGATGAGAAAACTAACAATACGGGCACATATAGAGCATCAATTTTAGGCAAGAAGAAAACTTCTTTTGCTAAAATTTTTTTTCTGTGCGGACTCCTGACGTAGCTCTACGTGCGAACCAAGTTATTTCTAAGTTATTTTCAGGTTATTTCTGAGTTATTTTTAATAATACCGAAATAACCCAGAAATAACCCGCGGTTTTATTCTTGGGGTATTTCTCGGTTATTTCGGTATTATTGAAAATAACTCAGAAATAACCTGAAAATAACTTAAGAATAACCTACGCCGCACGTAGAACTACGTTAGGAGTCCGGACAGGAAAAACGCTTCTTTTGCTATGGTTTTGTGTTGGAGGGAGTAATGAATAAATGGGAGCATTTAAATTATAAAATAAAATTAAAAAAAATATAAAAGCTAACAATGTTTTATTTTTCCTGCCGGGCTCATGCCATTCTTCCCGACGCCTCCCGATCGCATGCCCTAGGGCAACCCCGTCTACTTTCCTCCTCGCGCACGAGCTCCCTCTCCGGTCGGCGAGCCTAGCCGCCCTTTCCCCAGACGCCGGCGCCTCCTCCTCCTCCTCCTCCTCCTCCTCCTCACACGGGTGAGCCTGGTTTCACCCCTTCCTTCGCGATCGAAGCCGCGACCCCCTCTTCGCGTGCCCTAGCTTCTCCTAGCGAAAGCCGCCGGCGTATTCTCCCACCCAAAGATCCTTGCCGGCGAACACTCTACTGCCTTCTCTCCTCCGAGCCGAGGGTCTCTTTTAGCCGAGAGGCCGAACCTCTCCGCGTGTCCTAGTTTTCGTCGCGCCGTCCTTAGCCCGAAGCTCTCGCCGGCCGTCGCTCCTCTTCGACGCTTTGCTCCAGCCGGTCTCAGCTCTCCCTCGCCGGCCGGCGCTCCTCGTCGACGCTTTGCTCCAGCCGGTCTCAGCTCTCCCTCGCCGGCCTCCTTCACCGACCGAGCTCTCTCTTGGCGAAGCTTCCGACAACAAAGCTACCGCCGAAGCCTACTCCAGCTCGCGAGCGCAGCCTCTTGGTCCGAGACCCTGCCTTCTGGTTCGCATTCCATTTAGGGCAGAGAAACTTCGCCGGAGTGCCTCACCGTTGATGGACACCAGCCTTATCTCAACTTGAAGAGGCGGAGGCGTCTTTTATCTTGTGAGGAGAGCTTCTTCCCAGACTTTGCTGCTGGACGATGAGCAACCAACGTGACGGTATAACCTCCTCGGACCCTTCTTCTTCTACTTCATAGCCAGCCCTAGAGTTAGTTGAGTATAGACACGTGGGGTTGGTCACCCACGTGGGGTGGATGTGTCGGTCTCCGTTAATCGGCGCAATCATGCAAACACCCTGTAGAGCCTAGTGTTTCCTACTGCAGTGAACCCTAGCACAAAAATCCCATGGGTTGGAGTCTCTTACTCCCCTTACTTTGGATGCCCCAATTTTTCCTTGGCGAAATTAGAAAGTTGAATTTTGCAGAGTGAGAAAAGTTGTGGCTAGCTCACTTTGTAAAGCCTCAAGATGTGGTGAAATTGGGAAAAGCTTTGTAGCTAGCCCATTCCACGACGACACAGAGAGTTTCCCCTCGAAATCCCCGGGAAGAAACTCTCCACATGCTTTGCCAAAAGCAGGAGGCAGCTATGCCGCAAATCCAAGAGCATAAACCCTTGGTTTCTATGTGAGGGCGTTAGCACATGCACGATTCGCTATCAAACGTGTTTGATTTGCTTTGAATTGTATTGCATTTTGCTTGGAGCATGTTTGCATTAGCACTTTGCCTCGACTCGCCGCCCCGGAACGGTCAACATCAGTTTCACATCGACTGATAGTTTTGGCTCGATAGACATCACTTCTGCCTCGACTGACCTCTCCGGCCCGATCAGTAGCACTTTCACCTCGACCGGCCACCTCAGTCCGATCGACATCATTTATGCCTCTACCGGCCACCCCATCTGGTCGGCAACACTTATGCCTTGATCGGCCACCCCGGCCAGGTTGACAGCACTTTCTCTTCGACCGCCCCGGCCCGGTCGGTAGCACTTTCTCCTTGACTGGTCTCCCCGGCTTGGTCTACACCACTTCAGCCTTGACCAGCCGCCCCGGCCCGGTCGACCTATCTCCTGCATAGTGTATGTTGTGCATGTGCATGAGTCTAAATGCTTGCTTGCACGATGCACTATACCCTGTATGTGCTTTTCATTTGCAAATGTGTGTGTTCATTATCGGGATAAGGTGGTGTAATTCTTCCTAATGACTTTCTATACCTTAGGTGACCGAGCACAACTCCTCTATTGTTATGTGTTCATTGACATTTTGCATTGTTTTCATCGTGCTTGGGTTGCATTTTGAGGGTCCATCCACACACTCATCCCACTTGTATGATTCTCCTTAGTGAGGATCATCATCTTTCGAGCCGCTAACCAGTTTTTTGGCCCTTGCCTCCACGACATGCCCACCCTTCAGGGTCACTGCCTCCACGACATACCCAACACTTCTGCAACGTGACTGTCTGCACTTGCATCTGCATGCATGCATTGATAGTGAGTCAGTTTCGGCAGGTGAGTGACCCCATATCGGTCAAGATGTCTTAACGAACATTTCTACCCTGGTTAATGTTATATTGAGGTAAGTATGCGAATTGAGGGATATGCATTTAAATTTTTCACACCATATGATTCTTATATACTTATATGTTTGATATTTCAGGTGTTATAAAAGTTAGGGAAGGGTTTTCTTATGAACAGTCCATGGAGAGGCGTCATAGGAAGAGGAAGGATAACAAGGGCAGTGATGATGAGGAAATTGAACAGTCCATGGAGAGGCGTCATAGGAAGAGGAAGGATAACAAGGGCAGTGATGATGAGGAAATTGAACAGTCCATGGAGAGGCGTCATAGGAAGAGGAAGGATAATAGGGGCAGTGATGATGAGGAAATTGAACAGTCCATGGAGAGGCGTCATAGGAAGAGGAAGGATAATAGGGGCAGTGATGATGAGGAAATTGAGAATAACAGTGGCAAGCGTGCTAGGGTTTCTGATGCAAAGTATAGGAAATCAATGAGGCGTATTGAGGATAGGGATATGGATGATGCAGGCGTGTTGTCAGAAGATAGCAAAGATGGTAGGAAGGGAAAGATTTCTAAGGGTAGAAGGAATGAAGGAATAATGGTTACGGATGATGATATGAAGCACAGACTGAAGAAGAAGGAACAAGAAATGAATGGGAGTAGCAAACGTGGAAGAAGGTCACGTGATGATGCTGATAAGGTAGAGAAGATATATGCTGAAGAAGGAAAAGGAACTGTTAGAAAGGATCAGAGATTTAACGATGATGTTAAGAAGGAGAAGTTGGAAAGGTCTGTGGTGACAAAATCACCTGTTTCATCTGATAATGCTGAGGTTGAATCGAAAAATGAACGGTTGGCTGATGCTAATGGTGGCCGACACAATGTGTTTCCTCTTATGAGCGATTCATTAGCAAAAGTGAGTTTTTAATATCGTTATCTACCGTTTCAGTAAGATTGTTTCTTATTTATTCTTGCAATATACACTTATTTTTTTATAAGTTGTTTTCTAGACGAGTCGCATCCAAACATTTTGATAGTGCTTTGTATTTATATTTCTAATGAGCTAAGGTGGCTGCTTTGGGAATAAAATTTTAGTGGCCATGTTAATTACAATGGTTCTTTTGTTTCATTAGCTGTTAACTTTGAGTGTGTTTGTGCCTGCCACAGGGAACATGGCATATAAAAGTCTTTATCCACTTGTTGCCAGAAATAATAATAATAATAATGAACGATGAAGCAATTATTATTACTTGGGACAAAGATGGTTATTTTTTTGAATAGTAAGTCTGTAGTATGTACATAACTTGCCTCAAGTGTTCTGATTCAATCCTGAGCTGTAAAAGGTGCTATGTGAATAGAAGAATGAGTACTAAGCATGAGTTTCGTAGTGTGTGAATGTAGTGACAGAAGTGTTATCAAGTATTGTAGGATTTAGCAGTTATGATGTGTCTTTTTTTAAAAGAAGTGATATACAAAATACACTTAGGAAATTGTTAGTGACAAGTAGATTGGAATCATGATCCCTCTCCCACTGCTGCAGTATTCTTTTGTATAGTTAAGTTAATTCAAATGGTCATGCATTCAATATTAGTTGTGACAATACTGAAAGTTGGCTGCATATATTATCTAGAAAGCATCAATAAACAATGTTCTTTATGATGAGTGTGAAAAGCCAATGCATGGCTTGTAGGATAATTGTAATCCATCTTACTTGAAGTGCATTTAGATGGAGTAAGAGAGGATGATGCCCAGAAAAGCTCTAGGATAGCGAAGGGGGTGAGTGCACGGGGCTTAATTGAAGAGGAAGTATGTTATTTGGTGGTAGAGGATGCAATAAAAGTTTTGTGAGATAAGAGCTATATTGAGCAATTTTGAACTAATGGTAGCATATACCATTTACTGATTTTTATGAAGGTGTTTCAAATGCTTACTTTCAAGATCTGAGGTTTAAAATTAACATTTTTCTTTTAGAAATGGATGGCATTATTTGAATTGTCAATCATTATTAGTATAATATTCGTGAAGGACTAAGTTAAAAGAAGAAATTAATTCAAATCTCTTACTCTTGTTTATTGTGTTTCATAGAGTTAGACTGTGCGGAACATGATTTATGTTTTTTTTCCAGGCAAGTTAGTGTTATGAACTCCATGATCTTACTTAATTCTACTCTCAATTTTTATCCACCCACTGTAATTTTCTCATCAGTTATTGATAAGTTCATTTTTTTTTTCTTTTATATCTGATGCACCTTATATTTACTTTCGTTTCTAACTAATTTCAATCTTGTTAAATAAGATGTCTTCATTATCCTAAAGTTTTTAAGCTACAGTTTTTTTTTTTTTTTTAATTTTTATGTTGGGGATCAGAAGAATAGATGCATTAAGAATGCTTTTGCTAAATAACATGAATGTATATCCCTTGTAAGTATATATAAAGTAGAAATGAAGAAATTGGGCTCATCAATTAGTAATGACAATCACGATAGAGCTGAGAGGATAGGAACCTAGATAATGAGATGAACTTGGCTAATTAAGCAGGCTTGTTTAATGAGATATTTTTGGGATACCTTTTGCCGTGCGATCTAGTTCCTTTGTTGCCAAATTTTATGGATATTATTGTTTGACAGTTGCTTTCAAGGTGCATTTTGATGATTTTGAAGATTTTTTGTTGTATTATTTGGTTTTATACATTATTAGAGAGGTTGGTATAAGTTTTTGTTTATATTAGTGATTTTTATTTTAAGTGAGATAATAGCTTTCCAATTGTTTGGGTTTATTTAATTTGGATAATAATTCATTGGTTTAAATATGTTACACATAATCGAGATACACTTAGGATTAATTTAAGGTTACTTTTGGACTGTATGTGTGGCAGGAAAACGTAAAATTGTAGTGTTTGTTCGGCTGAAAAAGTTAGACAAAATTTTCTTATATTTTTTTAGAACATGATTTAGACGAGTTATATTTGAAAAAGCTGAATAGAAATTGTGGATAAATTTTATCTTTTTAAAAGCTACTTTTATTAAGGGTCTTTATGGATCAACGTACTGTATAGCTTTGTTTGGCCACTACTTTCTTCTTGTTTTGCAGAAATTTTTGTGGTGCAAAGCTGTTTATGAGAACCACAGCTATTACTGTGTAGTAGCTGTTAAAAAGTTGTCCTTTTTTTCTAAAATAAAAATATTTAAATGCCTTCAGCAGTTTTCACAAAATTTGCTCGCACCACAATAGCTTTTCAACCTTTTTTACAAAAGCTTCAGCTGTCTCAAACGGATTCTAATTTGGTTATTTTCATGTGCTTGCATGGGGATTGTCTTTGTAGTGTCTAAAATGTTTCTTGGTTGATTAGTATTTGTATATTATTGTTTGATAATTAGTGCAAATTCACACTTTGATACTTTTATAGAGGCTCTTTGAATAATTTTGATGATATTGTTTAGTTTCATATGTATAGACATAGATACAAGTGTAAATTGATAGTTTTGAATTTTCTTTTAAATGGGTTATTAGCCTTCCAAATGTCTTGGATGTAGTGTTTGATATGAATAATTTACATAATTAAAATGGGTTACTTTTGTGGTTTAATTACTATATCTATATTCTATTTGAGATTAAATCTGTATTTCATTGCAACAAGACAAGTCCCTATGTTAGTGTTTTGAAGGGCGCCAGCCCTTGTTATTTGTGCGGTAGATGACCTATTGGTTTTTCATATTGGTGGCACAACTAGCATTGTGATGTCATGGAATATATGAGGAATGGCTTGTGGCTAACATATGGATGTCTTATGGGTAACACGTGACAATGTTGGACCACTTGCATCCTGGGATTAGGATTGTAACTGAGCTGAGTTTGAAGACCCAACAAAAATCCAAGCTAGCTGAACTTATATCTTCAGCTTGTGATCATGAGTTGAAATGTTAAATTATACTTATAAATTTTGAAATATAGGTCTTTATGTAAAGAATTATAATATTAACTATTATCGACATTATAAAAAGCATTAATGCTCGTTAAGTACTGGGTCTTAACTTTCTAATAATTTTGTATGGTCAAAGAGCCTTTTACATGTTTTTTTTTTTGGTAGAAAGAAGTAAATATGAAATAGAATGTCAACTTTGCCAGATGTCCCAACCTGCTTTTAAACTAGTTGCTCTAAATCAAATTGATATCAGAGCTTTGGGTATGTTAACACAACACTTAGAAGTGGGACTAGCTATTAGGATAAGCTAGCAGATTGTGAAAGCATGAGATTTCAACAACCTTTGCAAAATTATTGGTTGAATTATTGAGTTAACAAATTCAATTGTGTGATGTCATTAATTTAGTTGAAGCATGAATCAACATATTGGAAGCTAAACAAATTCTTGTTCATAATCTTGAAGTTGATTCCAACCATAATGCTGAGCCAATTCAATTGTATGTTAATAGTGTTAGCAGAAAGAAAGAGTGTTTAAGTATAATTCTTATGAAAATCACAAACTTAAAAAAAAAAAGGTTATAAATGAAATAATAAGAAGGGTAAAATTACAATGTCTACTTTTGATGATAATATTGATCCTGAAAATTTTCCTAATCAAGTACTGCATTTGGATAACTTTTTTGAATGGCAAATCATAACTTAACAATTACAAACAATATTTTCCAAAAGTGAAATTAATTATGCATAATAAAATTTATTGAACAAACACACAAGGGGAAAGAAGTAGAAATGAAAGAAATTAAAAAAAAAATTGTTTTTCTTATCAGGATTTTTTACTTTATAATTTAATTTATTCAACAAGAGTCGATATTTGCAATTGAACACGCGAACAGAATCGAAGTGTCACTATTTTATTCTGAAACAATTGAAGATTTAAGAAGCGCACTCTCTAGCTTTAGGTATGGTTTGAGATTTGACATAAAAAGAGGTGATATCTCGCTTAATTCTATACTTTGAGCATACTTTTTAGTTTGCATTAGATTTTGAGTAAAATTTGGAATTCTAGGTTTTAGTAGTTACTATATATTTTTAGGAAGTGCTTCATTTTGCTAAAGCATCTAAGTCCAATCTCTTGTATCTTACACGATAAGTAATAAGTATACTAAAAGGATTAATTGCCTGTGCATTTGAGCTTTAGATTTTTGCCAAGCCCATTTTAGATGACATCAAATTGGTCATTACATTAATGAGTATTAAAGTAGGATTTTGCATATAAATGCGCAGGAGGATCAAGGATGATACTAAAATCAGGGATTCCGATGATGCTAATGAATTTGATGAGTAATTTACTGAGAATGTTTAAGTTGATATTTCTTAAATATCATATGTTGCATCAAGTTACTTTTATTGTTGAATAGGATTTATGGAGAATTGTTACATTTTTTTTAACATTAGGAAGATTTTTGGATACTCATAATAGAATGTTGTATCAATTCTGTGTCTATCTATAGATTGCATGAATTTAAAATCTGAATTATAATAAAGTATCACAAATAAGTAAAAAAAAATATTTTTATCTCAAAAGTGTTCAAGTATGATTCAATTAATTATATATACTAGTAGAATCCGTTGTGCTATGCTATACATGGATGTTGCTCTTGTTTTTCTGGGTAGATCTTTGCATATTTTAGATGCTACATATTTTTGGGAGTTCAACTGTGTAGGGTTTTGTGATATAGAAGCTTGAAATTTACGGTGCCTAAGGGTAACCTTGATCTACAAATTAATCTATTCTTCCCAATGATGTGAAAATAAACATGAATTTCAAAATGAGAGTAAGCATGAGAGCATCATATATGCCTTGGTGCTTGTTGAGTCACATAATGATTGTTTGAGGTTGTGGTTCTGTTTGATGATCAAATATTGAATGATTTTAAAGCTATTTATTTGATGAATTTCTTATTGATTTAGATCTAGATTATTATCGCCTAATTTATCTTATTAAAGGATGAATCAAACTAAACATATTGAACTTAAGAGATAAATTACATTATTTCAGAAGAGATTTATTAGGGAAAGCATGAAGCCTTGTCTTTATATTTTGCTTAAACCTAAAAAAGATATAGATGGTGTGTGTATGTATGTTATATAACGACCATGCAAATTAACATTAAAAATAGATTTTCTATACTTTGTTTGGATAATATGGTATATATGACACATCGTGCTGGGATATATTCTAAGATGATTTGATTAATAATTATCATCAAGTTAGAAGGAGGGAATGTGATGAAAGAAAACTCTTTAAACACTTAAAATAGATTATTTTGGTTGGTATTCCCTTTGGATTAACCAATTCATATAACATTTTTTTATAACATTGAATTATATATTGTGATATTTTTTTGACAAATTTTTTTATTTACTTTTGTGATGTATTAATTTTTAGCAAGATGTGATACAATTATTTGGCACATTTGAGAAGGTATTTGTGGTTTTTTTTAGTAGGAATATATTTATCTGAGTCGAAAGAATGTTCCTTTGTCAGTGCATTTGTGATATTTTTAGGATTTATTGTGTATAGGGACAAATTATCTATTGGTTCTCACATTGTCAAAGTAATTGTTAATTGAGTAAAGTCCATTAATACACATGATATTAAGGTTTTTATAGTTGACTTTTTTTTTATAAATAATTTATTAAAGAGTTTGCTACCATCATTGATCCCTTAACAAAGTGCATGAAGAAAGGCAAGTTCATATCCACTAAAGCTGCTGAACATTCTTTTACTGAGATTTAAATAAAGACTTAAAAATGCAGCTATGCTTAAGTCTACTTGATTCTAATGCTTGAGGTTTCTTGTGATGCACCTCTAGTGTTGATATTGGAGTCGTGTTAAAGTTAGGAGGGCGTCTTGTTGCATTCTTTCATGACAAATGGAATCATGTTATACATAAATTTTTAAAGTATGAAAGGCATTTTTGTACTATTTTATTTGAAGAATTTGTATCATACCCGGATCAAATATTTGGGTTTTCAAAAGAAGTTGGATGATGACATACCAATTCAGTTGAGTTTTTATTGGAATATTATTTTGTCCTTGAACAGTATGCTGGAACTAAAATGAACTTGTTGACGCATTAAGTTTCTAATCATTCGATACGGTGGATGTTAAAACTGGGTTAAAACTATATGATTACTTTGATCATATATAGACTGCTAATTTTAAGGATATTCGTGAAATTTACCAAGGCTTCAATAATAATCTAGTTTTTCTTTAAAATGATTTCATGCTTTAAGTTGATTATTTGTTTAAGTGATTTCTTCCTTGCATTTATTTTTAATCATTGAGAGACTCGATTCTAAACCTACATGCTAGAACTGGTTTTTTGGTATGTATAAGATTATTTTCATGACCGAGGATATATATTTGAGGCCAAATCTAAAAGGGGACATTGCACATAAGTGTAGAACTTGTTATTCTACTTAATGTGGGAAACATATTATAAGGCCTGTACGTGCATACATTATCATTATTTTTATTGAGCCCTGAAAAGTAGTTAGTTTTATGTTAGGTTTACTATAATCATTGAGAAAGAATGACTTTCTTTTTTAATATGGTAGATCATTTTTGAATATAACATTAAAATATTTATGTTTCTTATCTTACTAAACTACGAGTTAATGAGATGTTTAAGATATATGGGTTTCCTAAAAGGAAAAATTTAGTTTTGATAGGGAGATACGATTCAATAGTTATTTATGGAAAAACTCATTGGAAGAAAATAGTGAACAGCTTAAATTTTTAAGTGTTCATTGCCCACAATGCAGTAGATAAATTGTAGTAAATAGAGGATTGGGTGATGTATTACATTATTTAATTAAAGAACAAGCATTTGAACTGGATTTAATATTTACTTAAAATCGAGTTACCATGCAATTTTTTTACTAGTAAGTCTACCAGCATGAGTCCCTTTGAGATTATCACAAGGTTTCAACATAGAAAATCTAATGGGTATCATTGAACTGTCTAAAGACTACGGGCCTAGTACATTTGCACAATGTATGCATGATTTGCATGAGACTATACAAAATCTTTTAGCTAGCATTTACGAGCTTTATATTAATATGAACAAACGGTACATCGGGTTTAAAGAAGATAATAAAATCATGGCTGGAACCTTCAAGAATTAAAATGCAAGAATGGCAGGACCATTTAAAATTTTCAACGAATTGGAACAACTACATATAACTTGAAAAATTTAGGAAATTCTTGCATTAATCTTCTTTTAAAGTGTTTGATTTAGTTTTATTTCATGACCATATTGTCAATTCTTTTGGGTTTTCTCTCTTTCAACTCTCCTTTTGTAAATTAAACTTCAACTCTTTGCCAGATACATATAGTGCTTCTTCTTGAGGCTATTCTAGATTATGGGATTATGTCAATTGGTGCTAGTGAATTCTAGAGATATTTTGTTCGTTGGCAAGATGTACTTGTGATGAATAATGTCTTTGTAGGAATCTTAAAATTTATGCCCTAATTTTCTTGGTGACTATAAAATGCTAAAATTTGAGCCGAATTTATCCAAGCTGTGTAGATTTGATAAAAAATTTCATGCTTCTAGTTAGGAACATCACAAAATGTTTTGAGCTAATTTATTTATTTTATTGGTTGATTTATTTTTTGTAGTCTTGGTATTTTGTGGCTTGTTTATGATGATGGCCTGAAAAAATATATATTTGTTATTTCTTAATGATAGATTGGTATATGTGATTTGCTGTGAGATCATTTTGGTTTGGTTCTTTGATATCATTGGGTTAATTCAAGTGCTTCCTATGTTTCTTATTTGTTTGTCATTATGGGGACAATATCAAAAGCTCGATTCGTTAGAATTGAATATTTCAAGTTGGGTAGAATGCTGTGGGGGACTTGAGTTTGGTACCGTTACCTGTTTCTATTTATGGGGTTGGTTTAGTTATCTGCAAATTTTTGAATACTGCATATTATGGTTTTGTTGTTCCGCTTCATCTATATTGCTAACTCCACTTTTGTTTGTTGTGACATTTTTACTTCTTGAGGGCATTTAATGGAGAAAGTAATGGTTATTTTTGAATGGTGTAGCTGATTGCTACTTTTTGAGTTATATTTCATTGGTTGTATATTACTTGTATAGTTTTATTCACGGGATTTTAGTGGCTCTTTTAATTCCTGATTAGATTTAAAATATGAGCTTTTGTTATTTGAAGTTGGACTGGTTTGACTTTTTCCCACCCATATCTATTAACTTTAGGATGATTTGTCTATAAATATAATTGTTTTGATGCATTATCCAATTGAAGTCATTAAATTTCTTATTCTAATTTTCAATCTTGTGTGCGTGCCTATTGAATTTGAAATTCTTAACGCAAGTTACATGTTTGATTATATAATTCTGGTGTGAGGCCTAGATTTGATTATTTAAAATTTGATCTCTTGTTATTTTGAATTAGTTTGGGCTGTTTCTTGGTCAACCATATCTACTAACTTTGGGAATTGGGATGATGAGTCTATATATTAAATGTTTTTATGCCTGTAAATTAGACTTTGTTTCTTTAAAATATTATATTTTAATTTGAAATCTTTTGCTTTACTTGGATTTGGGGTTCCTTCTAATGCACTACAGGTTTGACTATCGAATTCCTGGAAAATTCATCTCTTTATATTGGTTTGAGGCTTATATTTCTTTGTTAAGTACTATCCTTGACTGAATTTTTCCTAGATACATTATTATTGATTGTTAGTATTCTTTATTTTATGTAAATTTGACACAACTTGGAATCTCTTTGTGGCGAGTAAATTACAGTTGCTCTTTGGTTATATATGGTTCAAATATCTTTTTCACAAGTATCAGTTTTAATTCTCGTATTTATTTTTTGAATTTAAAGCTTACTCTCTTTGATGTTTGTTACAAGTACTTCTCATAACATTTTCTCAGGCGTAGTTTACAAAACAAATTTCTTTATCAAGAACTTTTGTAGTAATAATTGATTTCTTTGAAAGAAAATCTAGCAGTACGAGAATTCATCTACCATGTTTAGAGGAAGAAATGCTACATCAAATAGTTCTAGACGATAGTAAGACGGAATATATTCTAACGTCTGATCATGATGCTTGTGGAATAAATAAGATGTAGGTATGCACTTTAGTTTCAGCATCTTTTATTTTATAGCGCGGCAAGTGCTACCCACAATTTCTTCATCATGCAGCTCTTATAACAAAAACATAAAAATAAAAAAATCTTGTTTGTTAACAGGAATATTCAACTTAGAACGTTATGTGCCAGTCCCTCGAGTTATGATGGAAGTTTGGTTTTGTTTGAAATTTTGAATTTAGAGTAACTTGTCAAGAGCTTTCTTTAAGGGTGGTTAGGCAGCTATGATAGGATTGGATCATAATAAATCTAATAGGACGAAGTTTGTATGTGTAATTTAAACTTCTTATTAACTTTTAAGTTGATGGTTGTTATCATTTTATTTATGGAGGTTTGGGGTTAGTGTGATGCAGTGGATATGATGGTGTAAGGAGATGTTGGTGAACACAGTGGAAGTGAATTACAGTTTTGGAAGGTAGAGATCCAAAGGTAGCTAAAATCTGTTAAGTGATGGTGGGTTTTGAGCTAATTTTTTGGTGGCTGGTTCTGTGTGGAGCTTAAAAGAGCTTTATATGTTGAGATATGATGTGTGTAATTATCTTTTTGAAAGTTGGGGTTGTTAGAAATAAGGATATGGAGTCATTTAGGGTGATTATATGGCGGTTGTGTGAAGAGTAAAAGGAATGCCGTTTGGTTGTTTGGACAAATTTGAGTGGTTTAAGTATTTTATTTGTAAGTTATTATAGAAGTTCAGGAGCTTAGAGATAACCTTCAGATCATTCAAAGGGGAGCATAGATGTGAAATGCAAAAAAAAAAAAAAAAAAAAAAAACACACACACACACAAATAAAATACAAATTATAAGTATCAAATCTCTCATCAAAGAGGGATATTCAAGGCCATTAACATAAGATTAAGTTGTTAGCTACTAAATTTTACTCTAGTAGAAAGGAAAGTGTTTTCGAAATAATTGCTATTTTACTTCATTGTCTTTTTTTCATAGATTCTATGGTATTTGTAAGCATAAGCTTTACACATAAGGAGAAAATAACACAATCAAATGACAGACAAATAATAGTAAATGCATCAATGTCATTATTTTTTATTTTATAACCCTCTGTTGTATCCATTGTATGAAGTTGCTGGAAGATGGAACAACTATTTAGAAGTCTTAAGAGACTATATTTGCTACGAGTTGGATTTTGATGATTTGGCAAGTGAAGTGTACCGATGATGTGATATTGTGGACCTCACTTAGGCGGTGTTGCATTGTTTATCATTTAGATAATAATTCTAGCTCATTATTATTTTTTTTTTTGTAACATTCTTACGTGTCCAATGTTTACACATGAAATTAAATTTATTGGAATAACAAACGAATTGATAATACGTGAAATATCAGAGTAGTCAAGTATTGGTCTGCAACAACTTCTCTTTGGGAATAGTATTTGGTAGAATTAAATTTGGTGATATTGGAAAGAAATTTGAAAATACAAATGCAACAGGCAAACATGATATTGAAAAGAACTAGGAAAGCAAATAGTCATTGTGAATATAAATGAATCATTCTGACAATAAGATTCAAATGACAAGAATGAAAGCATGCAAATCTTAGATAACCATTTTATCTTTTCCAATTTAAATAAAAAATATAATTGACCTAAAAATGTGCAAAATATGTCATCAAATCAAGGATTGACCTGATAGAAAAAGTCATTGAAAAATAAGATTATTTTTTTAATAAAAAAATAAACTTAGGGATGGGAATTTTAGAAAGAAAAAAACAAGAAAAGAACACATTCAAGTTTAAAAAACTCACAAAAATTTCTAATAGAAAAATGATTTACTAAACTCATTTCCAATGCATGGAAATAAACATTGTTTAATCTATAATACTAAAATGATGGAGGATGAAAAAAAATGATCCAAACAATTATTTTAGTGGCTGAGCCACGAAGTCCACTATAAGGAGGCGGCCCCTCAAATTCTACTATTACATGGCTTTGATACCAACTTATGCAATGGATATGGTGGTTTTTGATGTGTAGCTTATTGGTGATTATTTTTTTTTTTGCGTGAGGGGATGTAGGGGAACCAATGGAAGTGCTTTGGGGTTTGAAAAGCTTTTGGAGGGTGTAAGTCCAAAGATAGTTAAGCTCTATCAGGGGACAATGAGGTTTGGAATAAATTTTTGAAGTTCAATGCTATGTGGAGTTTATGAGGATATATGCTGAAATTTGGTTGGTGTAGTATTATTTTAAACTTTTCACCACTTTTTATCACTACGTTTATCAATAATATCAATCATTAATTAATTTGAGTTGCATGGGTGCTTTTTTCCCTTCTCAAATTTGAGTTACATGTGTATTAAAGTTTTTATTTTGAAATCAAATTAAATTAAATAGGAATCACTTTAGATTTAACATTTGTCATTAGTATTTTTCAACTCTTTTCATACTAAATCGACATGGAAGTCTTGTCTAATACTATTTCAATGATCATCGCAACTTTTTATCATTAAAGTGCTTTTTGATGTATTCTTGTTTATATCTTTCTTTTTGTCTGTCAACTGAGGTTTGCTTTGTAATCCTGAACCCACGCAATAACATCTTGCTTATGAATAAAACCCTAGACAAGTTCACACTTTTGGTTTCAGCTGATGTGACCAAAATCAAATTTAGCGGTTAATTATATAAATATATGCCCTTAGTGATGTTCACGAAGCCTTTATTAGAGTTGAAGATCTTATATCTTCGTAAATCATCTGGTATACTATAAAAATCTTTCTGATTAAACTGTATGTTTTGGTAAAAGGATTATGATATGAGCATCAGCCTTTATTTGATACAATCTCATCCGCATGTCAAAGATTTTATATCTGACAAACCCTTATATTTGGATTGAAGAACTCATATCTATAGGAAGTATGGTTTATCTGAATAAATTGTCGGATACTTTATAAATCTTCTTACTGGAGCATACTGGATCAAAGATTATCTAACAAACAGTTATTGAAGTGATCAAAGTATCTTTGTCATTTCTTTTTGTAGCTTTAGTTATTTGCAAATGATTCGGCTTCGTTTTAATTGTGAATCTATTTGGCGAGTGTAGTACTACTCTCGGTTTAATTTTGATCTGTAAATTAAGTAGATTGCATTGTTATCTTCATCTAACCCCCACTTTGATGAAATGAGTTTTATTGAATTCTTGTTTATGACGGATTTCATTTGGTCCCCAAATCCATCACATCAAGAATTATTTATGGTGTCATACGCTGGAAAGACAGACTTCATTTGGCACCCCAGCTCTGGCAGCATGGATTCAGTTTTCTAAAACTCGAGTGCTCAAAAGTTCTTCAGCATCAATTATAAATTGTTTTATTGACCTTTTCTCGTTACCTTATGATGCGTAGTGTTCCTTTTCTTTGTCTCTGCCATCTCTGTAATGTACTTTTTTTTTCTATTTATGCAGGCTTTTGCTGAGGAACCACTTGCTGTAGCGTCAAAGTTTTCCAAGACTTCATCCAATTCTCATTCCATACATACTAAGGTATCTTCAATTACTGCCACCAATGAAAATGAGGGAGTTAGTGTTATCAGATCTGATGAGGTTACTGGAAAATCTAGTACAGATGGAATGGCATCCTCAGTTGCTGGCAAAAGTGGCAGCTTTTCTCGCGATGCTTTAGCGAAAGCTAAGAAAGCTTTGCAAATACAGAAACAATTGTCGGAAAAGCTGAAGAAGCTTCCTGTGGTAAATGATCTGTACGGTATTACAGTAATGAATTAATTTTGTTAGATGTTGGCATGCCTAATCTTTCTGCTGTTTTACTTCACAGCTAAATAAGCAGTCCAGTGCAGGTTATGTTGATAGTCTTCACGCAGAATCTTTGAAACCTTCAGGTGCTGCAAGTAGACATGGCGCTTCTTTTTCCTCGTCTACTTCTACTTCAATGCCTATTCAGATGCCATCTGCTCCAAATGTTTCTGTTGGGTCTGCACCATCTGGGAATGCATTAAATGCAGGTCGTGAGGGTAACACACCTCTCCTTGCAACTGCAGCTAGTTATGAGGCAGTGAAGCGTGCACAAGAACTTGCTGCACGAATGGGATTTCGTCAGGATCCTGATTTTGCACCTCTCATAAATATGTTTCCTGGGTCAGCTGTGACTGATGCTGGACTGCTGCCAAAATCTACCAAAGTTCCAGTTCTGCGATTAGATGCCCAGGGGCGAGAAATAGATGAGCTTGGCAATGTTATTAACAAACCCAAGGTGACAAATCTTAGCACATTGAAGGTATGTAGATATCAATTTATTTCATTTGTAATTCACGGTAATATTCTTTTTTAAAGAAACATTACATTTGTTTTGTTAACCAGGTTAATATAAATAAGCAGAAGAAAGAGGCTTTTCAGATACTCAGACCAGAACTTGATGCTGTTCCAGAGCAGAATGCACATTTTGATACTGGTATAGGTATCAATAAAGAAAAGCTGTTGAGGCCTAAAAGGGCATCATTTCAGTTTGTGGAGGAGGGAAAATGGTCAAAGCAGGCAGAGGTTATGAAAATCAAGGTAATATCAGCATTGTGTCACTGCTTTTTGCCTAACTTCTAAACTTGTTTTAATGAATTTAATTTAGTGTCTATTCTGACAGAATCAATTTGGAGAAGCCCAAGCAAAGGAACTGAAGGTAAAGCAGTCACAGCTTGCAAAGGCAAAGGCTGAACCTGATGATAACCCAAATTTAATTGCAGTTGGCGAGAGAACTTTCAAAGAGAAAAAGAAGGATGAAATTCCTGAATTAGAATGGTGGTAAGTGACCAATGCTTTTAAAATTAGCGTTTTATTTTATTTTACTGTTTTTAAAAAGCCGTGTGCTGGGAAGCGTGTGGCTTGAATCTGTACTCTTGAAGATACAAACCAGTGGGCCTCAAATACCTTCACATTAACATGATTTTGCTTTTATTGTCAAACAAGTTATTATTGAAAGTTGTAAGTTTTTATCAGGGACAAATCATACTTACCTTCTGGTACCTATCAAGATATTTCTGAAGATAATTTGAACCTAGAAAAGATAACCATCTATGTCGAGCACCCTCGTCCAATCGAACCACCAGCAGAGCCTGCTCCACCGTTGCCCCAGCCTTTGAAGTTAACTAAGAAAGAGCAGAAGAAACTCAGGACACAGAGAAGACTTGCCAAAGAAAGAGATAGGCAGGAGATGATAAGGCAAGGTCTGATTGAACCCCCAAAACCCAAAATAAAGATGAGCAACCTCATGAAAGTCCTTTCCTCTGAGGCTACCCAGGATCCAACCAAAATGGAAAAGGAAGTTAGAGCTGCTGCACTTGAGCGTGAGCAAGCTCATATGGATAGAAATATTGCCCGCAAGCTTACTCCACAAGAGCGCCGTGAGAAGAAAGAGAGAAAACTCTTTGAGGATTCTTCCATGCTTGAGACTTTTGTTTCTGTCTACAGAATTGATGACCTTTCACATCCTCAAACACGCTTTAAGGTCGATGTGAATGCCCAGGAAAACCGCCTCACGGGATGTTTGGTGATATCTGATGATCTGAGTGTCGTGGTTGTTGAAGGGGTCTGGAAATCCATTAAAAGGTATGGTAAGCTGATGCTGAAGCGAATTAACTGGGCAGCTGCTGTTGCAGATGATGAAAATGGAGATGAGGACAAGGCGGCTCGTCTTAATAAGTGTGTTCTTGTATGGCAGGGCAGCACGGCTAAGCCAAACTTTAATAGATTCCTTCTGCACCAGTGCAGAAGTGATGCTGCTGCCCGGAAAGTGTTTGCTGATGCTGGCGTTCCTCACTATTGGGATTTGGCTGTTAACTTCTCGGATGAGTTATCCTGAAACTTCGAAGGGCGATTGTTAATTTTATGTTGGAAAGTTTTGATTAATGATTTAAGGTTTAGATATTACTTCTGCTGTGACAAGTTGCTCCTCTATATTAAGAACAGTAACATGATTATGTAATCTGCAGTTGAGATGAAATTGTGGTTTTTGATATCATTAGTTTAAAGCGTGGTGTCTGAATGAGGCGGACCTTTCAGTATTGGGATGTGCTTGTAACCAACTGAAATTGCTTCTATTTTGCTTCAGCAAACTTTAAATGCAAATGATATTTGAGACTAGGATTAAATTTTACTTCTAGGCTTTAGAGCCTGATTAATCCTGTAAATGCTCTGATCTTGTTTCGGTATTACTGATTCTTATGTGGCCTTGATGTCTTCTTTTGTAAAAAAAAAATCTCTAGTTGTCATTTGTCATGCATGCTTTTGGAGTCTATACGAATTATTCAGAGGATTATTTCATCCCCTCATTTAGAGAGAGTAAATGGACTGAATCAAGACTTTTATAAATTCTGAGCTTAAAATGTATCCCCTATAAAAGTCAAGGAATTAATTTGGCAATTTTTTTTAATCAATTTGCTTGTACCTGTTCTACCTTTTTTTGATTCAAATTATAATTTGATGCAATTTTCAAATTGGATAATGAATTGCTTTTGATGTTGTTTTTCTGCGCTTGGAACATGTCCTGTCAGAAGTTTGTGCCATCGCAGTCAGGCCATGATCAACAGTTGGGCTATAGAGCAATCCTCTCCTTTCGATTTTCATTTGATATATTTCGTAAAATTTGATACTTGTTGCTTTCACTTTTCTAGTATATTGTCGATGTAATGCTGCAAAACTTCATAGAAATAAACAGGCCGAGTTATTAAATTTAGCACAAAAAAAAATCAGAAAATGATAACGTCGTACCAATATTATAACTAATCACATGTTAATACAAATTTTAACTTGGATCGCATTGAAATAGATAGGCTGAGTTATGAGCCAAAATTTTGGATCGATTCGAGCCAATTTCGAGCCATACATAAATAGGCAATCCAGAGCGGTTTGTAATAATTTTTATTTATAAAAATTATATTTAGAATGATGAATAAATTTGAATGTAACAAGAGACGTGCCAATTTTAAGCCTAATTCAAGCTAGAACTGATCCAAATAACTCAATATTTGAGCTGGTTAGTTTCAATTTTGAGCCATATCGAGATATTTTGAACTAAAGTAAATCCAAATAATTCAAATTGAGCCAGCTCTTTTTGATTTTGAGCTGGGTCGAGCTTGATGCAATTTTGAACCGGCTCGGCTCGAAATCGAAAACAATGAGTCACGAGCCGATTTCAAGCTGCACTAAATCTATTTGAGTCAGTACCAACTCAACTCTAAATTGGGTAGTTAACGGTCCTAATCAATTCCACACGAGCAATAATACAGGACAAATACTCCAACCTGCCTTCAAACCCAACTTTCAAAATCTCAATTGAAGAAAAAAATATATATTTTAAATATTTGAAGCTTAGATTTATCTCTACTCCTACACTCAAAATCAGTTCCACATGTAGTAATAATACAGGAGCGGGTGGCTATCGATGGTGGTCGTGATGGCCTATAAGCGGTGGTTGGTGGTTGGTGATTTGCGGTTACAGGAGTTGGAAGTGTTTGTTGCATCAACAGTACAGAATATTAGACTTCAACTCTCTCTTTTCCAGGCTTTGGTCTTCCATTGGCTCAAGTTATAGTCCCCTTCTCAAGATGGGGGTAGACTCTGAATAAGGAAGGAATATAAACCACTCAGATCATATGACTTAGGGGAGATTCTCTTGATCGAACAATGTTCTATGAGAATTTAACATCTTTAATGATGTCTAAATTGAGTAATTTTGAGCTTGTTTGATTCGTTTTGTCGAGACACTCTATTTATCTATAACTACATTAGATTTGTGATTCATTTGACTTTCCAATTATGCATTGAAAGCTCCAAAAAATGGTTTAACAATTGGATCTAGGCTTGATCTGACTCAGATTGAACCAAATTTGGTATTTTTATCCGTCTCATTAAGCGGTCAGTTTGACTCTAAGTTTGTTGAAATAAAAAAGGATCCAAGGCCATATGCGTCATATGCGTCACGTGCCCTTATTATAGGTCCACTATTTTTAAAGTATAATTTTTTTTTTGCTATTATAAGTATATCCATCTACGTTTAAAATTATATATGTCAGGCCATATGTGAGGCCGCCTCTTTCAAAATTTCATCCCTCTTCGTAACGTGCTTTAGATCTCTCTTTAGGATGGGGCCCGCGTGGTGACCCCATCAAATTCATACGATAGTTGGAGACATTACCCTGCGCGATTAGGTACTAGGTTGGACACTTTTCGTTAGATGGTGTGTTGGGATAGAGTTTAGGGTGTCATGTAGCCCTTTTAATGCCTGACTATTATTCTTTACTGTATTGGTTGCACTAGCTAGACATCATTCATTTCGTGTTTTTGGTGTGCTTGCATGCTCGATATGAATGGAAGTGTGTTAGAGTGCTTTTCTGCAGGGAGTCGAGCTTAATTATATGCACACACTCACAAATACCGCTATGGGTAAGCTTTGCAGGTGCTATTCAGCTCCTCCAATTATAAGGCACTGCTCTTTTTTCATTGCATGTGTTGACTTTCCTGCTAACATTTGTTTTCATGCATGTTGAGTCTTTTTCACTTTTTATCTATATTTTTTATAGTCTATGAGAGTCATGTAACATAAATAAAATATAAGCATGGGTTCCGAGGAGTATAGCTTGGGAACCACCTGGAGAGGACTTCACGCAGATATCTTTTTATATATAGGAGGTTGTCTAATGCTCCTAGAATGTTATAAGGCTCCCCAACCCAGAAGAGGTTTAATTCCTTTTGTTTGAAACATTTCTAGCTCTGTAGCTGAAGCTCCCTCTCTATTTCTTTCTTGATGCATCCTTGTCATTTCAGTGGGTATAAGTCCCAACCCTTGGAAATTCAGCTTATGGCCATATGATAGAGTTTCATTCCTTTGACCTTAGAGCTACCGAGGTCCCTGTAGACAACACAATTCACAAATTGCTGACCGGGGATCTTTGGACGTGTTGGGTCGACTACCTTCAAGATCGGGTAGACTTAGGCTTGTAGTAGCTGTGTAGGATGGATCCGTAGAACCCTGACCTAACAATCTCTACTTTTTAGGATTACTCTAACTTTTCGTTGTTGAGCTAATTTGAGCCCTGTCGCTCCTTTGATTTCGTCGATATCATCTTGATGACCCGATGCCAATAAGCTGCCGCTCATTTGAGATACGATAATTTGTCCTCTGCCCTTATGACCTAGACGTGCTTTGACATGTTAAGATATCCCGGTTAAGATGATTTAGATTATTCTGTAAGGTTCGTATGTTGATGAGTCGCTACCTATTTGGGATGTGAGAAACTCACTCTCTGTCCGATGCCTTAACACGAACTTTGAAGCGTCAAAACTTTCCCACACAAAATAACCTACCTTTGATAGCCTATACCCCAAGTCTATGATAATATTAAGAGAAACCCCTTTTATCGAGAGTATTCTTGTGTATCCCTCAAGATGTAATTAATTAGTAGGAATATGTTCCTCTGTGAGTGCTTTTGACCCCATAACAGGTACATGCACATGACTCTCTGGTTATGGGTAGTATGAGTAGATATTTTTTTGCGGATATTGGTCCAAGGTGTCTTCACCCTATCTTGTTTGGATGGACATACTTAGTCTATTCTTGTGAGGTTTATCGCGCGTAGACTCTCCACATTTTTCTTTTATCTTATTTGTTGTCATTGTCATATGTCCCTTCTTATTCAGTTTCTTTTCTTTACGAATCACTTATATGATTCGAGAGAGAGATTTATTTGAATAAAGGAAGTATACGACGATCAACAAGCTGACAACTTTTTTTAAAATAAAAAAGAGAAAAAGTAACGGAAACAATACCCATGAATCTATCCATTGAATAAAGGGTCTTCATAAAATGTTCTCTCTTTTATGACTATGCACCTCCGCTTTCTCGACAAAACTATTCCAACAACCGTCCCTTAGCGCCATCGAACGAGTCAACTACTTATATTGGAACAGGTTCGGGCTTCGATCGTTTTTCTCTCTTCACACTTTTCTTTCTCTTTACAGGGGCCGGGACCCGGAAGCCTGCTTTTGCTTGAGTTTTGGGATCCACGTGGACCCAATTTGTACCATCAACCATGATGTACCTCAGCTATATGGAAAAAAAATGGCGGCAAAGGATGCAACAACATGTTTATGACTCTATTTATGGAGCACACTAGGCACGAAACCTAAGGGAAGCCAATTGTTCAATCAATTCTTCATTTTGATGCCACTGATTGTTTAATAATTTCTCTAACCTTATCGTAGCTTTCACTATCAAAGAGCAGAAAACTCGGGGAACTAATATGTACACATCAATATTTTAGGCACAAATCTCAAAGCAATAAAACATAAAAAAACGATGGCTCAATGACTGAGACATTAAATTCAAGAGGCATGATTTGAGTTGATCATTGGAAAAATCAACAAACTAATCAAGTCCACCACGAGCGAAGCCGGTCAACGGGCCTATCTATGGTCCCAACTACCGAAGCTCTCTAAAAACTGTCCGAACACAGCTGATCGACCGATCACTTATACCTCAGTAAAAATGACCACCATGACGCCTATCGCTTTGTTGGCCAAACCTAAACATGCTGATCGACTAATTACCGCCATATTCAAGTTGAAATTGTTATACAAATATTATATTAAATCAACATATTGATTGCATTGAGGGCTTCTTTTGACTTAGACATGGATTCTATAATCGCTCTCTCCTTTTGGTTCTTGAGGACGATTTCCATACTTGCTTTGTCCTTTATGTTATTGTATCAAAAGACCTCATATAAAAAAAAGACTTGACGATGAATAAAGAAACTGTTTGAGGACTTTTCCCGATCTATCTATTGAGAATTTTTAGACTCTTTCTTCTCTCTATCTTTCTCCCTCACCCGACTCTAACCATTGAGTTGTGTATTTTTGAAAGACAATTCAATATTCAATATTCATAATGGTAAACTATTGAGGCGTGTATCTCTGAAAAACAATTCAAGATTAAATATTAATAATAGTAATACTAAAGATAATCATATTAGAACTTATTAATGAAGTAAATAATATTTTAAGTAATTCTATATTCATTTATACTACATTTAAGAATAAAATAAAATATATTTATTAAATAATAATTTATTTTATCTTTTAACGTTTATTCGTGGAGCATACCCACCAATAAACTCGCGGCTTCGGCACCGATATAAATTATTCTCCTCCCTTCCGGCGGAAACCCTATAACTAGTCTGAGCGCTCGGCGAGCCTCCTTTAAATACAACAACTACTTGCGGCTGTAGTTGGTAAGAGAAGATCGAGCATGGAGACAGCGAAGGTCGGCCGAACTGTAAAGGATGTGTCGCCACACGAATTTGTCAAGGCGTACTCAGCCCATTTGAAACGATCTGGCAAGGTTAATTTTTTTTTTTATTCAAAATGCTGATTCTAATTTCGGAGTTGTATGAATGTATATGTTTTTTCGTTCATGCTAGTTTCTTTAATAATTAAGAATTTTTTTTTTCATTTAGTTGTGCCAGCATCCTGTTTTTCTTTTGTAATTGATTGGGATGGTTGAAGTTTTGCTTTGATTTCAATAGTTATTGTGTCCCAATAGATTAGTTGCTCATGATTGTCTGTATGTTTGTCTCTCTTGCTTTTCTCATGGTTTTTGTTTGATGAAATATGATAATTCATTTTTATGCAAGATATACTTTTAAATTATTCACGGAGTCTTAAAGCAGAGAACATAAATCTGAGTAACTTCTTAGATTCTACAATCGAACCACTAGTTATGAATGTTACTTAAAAACTTTTCTCCATCAGAAGTGTTCCGTATTTAGAAGAATAGCTTTGTTTTCTTCTACAAGTATTACCTTTGCTTGGTGAATTTTTGGTCTTATGCGAGAAAATTTGCTGGTTTAATAGATTTTTGAATTATTTTCTTAGTTATTCCAAAGATTTGTCGATTTGATGCTATAAAAGATAATTCTGCTTCTAGATTTTGGTGATTTTTGTTTTAAAAGATTTAGGGAAACTAATAATATTACTTTTAACTCTGCTATTGAGCGTTGATACAGTTAAATGCCATGTTTTTTTTGTTCTCTTCAGTTTGTCTCATTAAACTAATGAGCTTGGTTATTATTTATATATTGTTCTTATAAGAAATTTTAGAAGCTATGCATACATATAGTTAGGTCCAGGCTTGTTTATTTAATGAATGCATAGTTTTGTATGTTTTGCTTTTCTTCCCTTACTTTTCGCGTTGATTTTGTTTTTTAGTTTATAGCTGTTTGGGGTTAGCTGGAGCTTTTGATTGGGCTCTTTTCTTTATCAATTGTGATCTATTTTATTTATCGTTCTATAATTTGTATGTATGGACATTTCTTTTGCGTGCCTCTTGTTTTTTTTTTTTTTGTTTAATCAGATACACTAATTCATTTTGATGCAAGATTTATCTGTAAACTAAAGAGTCTTGAACTGAGATGTGTATTTTATTAATTGTTCGATTCTGCAAGCACCCTAATTGCGAAAGACCAAGTTCAATCCGAACATACTTTTCCATATTTGGAAAAATTATGGAATAAAGTTTCAATTTTTGCCTTCTCTTTTGGATTTTGATCCCTTTTTATATCATGTTGCTTCACCACTACTGGAAACAACTGCAAGTAGCTTGTAGGGCTATAATCATTGTTTATGAACTTGAACTTGGGTGATCTGTCCACGACCAGAATGAATCTTATGTTAGACTAAGTGGAGGTTCGAATGTACTAAAGCCGAAGAATCTATGGATAAGTTGATTGAAGGATCCTCTACAACAAACTATCAACGTTTTTTTTTCTAGTTCTCCTTGTTTTTGAATTGCTAGCAACATGTGACTTGGTAGCATTAAGCTTTCAGCTTGCCACTGTCTGTAACTTGCAATAAATGTTTAAGCATTCAGAGATAACTTATAGTTACAGTGCTTGTCTAGCTATTGCTTAGAAATTTATTCTGGTTTGAATATTAGACTTTAAGGAGGTTCAGCCACAAATGTCCTCATTGTAATTATAAATTTAGCTCACCTGCCTTCCTTTTTTTTGTGGCAGATGCTGATTTTCAGGGCTGAATGTACTAGTTTTTTGCTTCCATTTCAATGGGTGGATGAGGGTCATGCATAAAAATTGCTTTGAATGTGTGTATGCTAGAAATAGTTCTTGTATATTTTGGTTACTAGCTTCATTTTTTGTAGATCTGAAATTATCACCATGTTATTTTATTCTTAATTTTTTCTTTATGCTACATGTTTATATTAAAAGTTCTGGTAAGATAGTAGGATGCACGCGCTTTTGCAAAGTGTTATTTATGATTGTTTAATTGCAATGTTTAACAAGAATACCATTTAGCAAGAATATCATATATCAAAAAAATAATATATCCTTCATGCAGATAATTATTGGTGAGGATACGATGATTGTAATTAGTGCTTAGCTTCTCATATTGGATTATAAGATATTTTGTGAAAGAGATGGACGAGCAACTACGTTGTATAGTTGAAAAAGAAAGGATATTTATCGGAGGTGATTTAAATTGGCATAAATGTTAAATAAGATGCATAATGAGAATATTTATGGTAGTAATGTGTTAAGATAGAGAAATATAATGGGAGATGATATACTTTTGATACTGCGTTAGCCTACAATCTTTCAACATAAATACGTAACTTAAGTGAACTTTTAGTTATTTGCAAAACGGTAAATATCCTATTACAAATAGAACATTATGCACTTTAAGGAAATAAAAGTCTTCTTAAAATGATTATAAAGTAATTTTGGGAGGGTTTTACCATTTAACATAGAGAATTAGTTATGCATGTATTCTTAGGAGTATGAAACAAACATTCAAAAGAAATTATTTTTTGAGGATATGAATTTAGAAAGTGATAAGTTTTGGAAAATTAAACCAGAAATGTTGAAGATATCTATGACTGTTATTTATTAAAGAAAGAAATGAGACTTTCAATTTAAATATTGGAGTCAAGTATCTCGATTACATTTGCTATGAAATGAATTTAACAAACGCGTTGTTTTTTAATATAATGTTTTTAATAGTATACAATGTTAATATTAAACACATGATGGAATTTTAATGTCTACTTTTATGCTTAAAAAGTATGATTTAACAAATCCTTGAGAAGTGGCGTTTGTCCTCATAAGTTGGATGACCCCTATTGTGCATGTGTGCGAAGAGTCTATTCATGTGCGGGAAAAGTGTATGAAGATAAGGAGAAGATACTATATCAATTCATATGAAGAGTTACCCTAGAGTTTATTTTATTTCTTATGATTTTTTCTTTGCATGTATGTATAAAAGTTTTATTCCTAGAAGCTTATTGCATATAAACTTCCAGGCCACACTTATAGATAAGCAAGTGAAGAAATTTTGGAAGAAGTATGCTAGTTTAGTGCGCATATAAAGCAAACACATTAGACAGGTAATAATCTATCACAAAAATATTAGAAGTCCAAATGTGGTTGGCCCACAATAAAATATAATCCTACAAAACTAAAATAGTAAGATGGCAATTGAGCATTTGCCTCATACTGCCCAGCCTAACTTATTGATTTTAACTCAATCTATCATCAAGCTTTATTTTAAAATATTTTTTTGCTCCAAAGCCTATACCTTATGGCTCATCCTTGTTTGCTTTCTTCTTTGTAATCTCACAAGCTTGTACATGTGCATCCTATTTTTAAAAATTACTTTTTTATACAAAAAATTACAACCTTGTTTCTACAAAATAGTGGTTAACAAATCAATTATATTCAATGAAAACATTTTGTAGTATTAAGCACACAGGTTTCAAGCTATCCACCGTATCAGTGATGCTTAAGGATTTGACAAATTTAAGCAAGCATCTGTAAGCAAACTAGGTATTTTTAAATGACTTAATATTTAATTAAGTCCCTCTAAGCCTGAACATATACGGAACAAGAGTTCGAGTAATTTATTATAGGCATTCATTTTCACAAATTTCACATCACATTTCAACAAAAGATAGCATCACAACATCACAACATCACACCATCACAACATCACACCATCACAACACAATATCACATCACAACACCACATTACATGACAACGCAGAACACCACAACACAAAATCTTCCAAATAATGATCAAACCTAACAAATCTAACTTAGAAATTCTTAGGCTTGTGTAATATCTAGCATCTAGTGTGTATTAGGCCTTGAGGGTTTGTGCTTATTAAGTTTTTTGTTGTTTTATTATTCTAAATTGCCTTGAAATTTAGTTTTGTTCAGGGATGGTTTCCATTTAAGTGATTAATGATGTTAAGAATTTTATTTGAGTTCTTGTTTTTGTTATTTTATTTGATCTAAGGTTTCAAGAATAATCAAAGATACAACAAGCTCATCGTATAAATGAACTTTGCTATCCAAGGAATCCTAAGCATAATAAAGTGTACACTTTACTCAAGGAGTATAGTAACACCCCATAATACCTTCAAAACAACATTGGAAGGTTTTATGAATTTCTTTATTTTGGTTTTTTTATTTTTTTCTACTTATATTACTTTAGAAAAAGTAGTAAAAAAATATCTAAAAAATATAAGAAAAATTTTAGAGATTGAGAGCAATCAAAGGATAATCCAATAGAAAATTAAGATTATTTTGATATTATTGATATTATTTATATTATTTATACATTTTAGATATTTTTTATTTATAAAAACATTAAAAAATATAAATAGTTTCTCTTAAAGTCATGGGAAAATTTCTAGAAACTGAGTATACCAAAGAACAAGCCCCATAAAATTTGAGATAATTTTAAATTAATTTGTAATTTTAATATATTTTAATTGTTTAAATGTTTAGGCTTTCCTTTTCAACCAAATTAACTCCAAATTCAATGAAATTTTCTCAGATATTTAGGGTGGTCTCTTTAGAGGTCAATTGATGTTTTTTTATATTTTTAAAGATTTATTGGAATTGTTTAATTCTAGAAATTTAAATATTTAATCTATTGTTTCTAATTTATTTTTCTATAATTCTAGTGTTTTCTAGTGAAAATTTGTTTTATAGTTTTAAGATGATCTTAGATAATTAATGAAATTAATTAAACCTAAGATATGATTTTGTAATTTTTGAACCAAATAAATACAGATAACAAAAAAAGTTTTATCCATAGACTCTTTTAAGCCCAAAAATACTCACTGCAATTTTTACAAATTTTTTTATATAAATTTTAGGGATTATTTCTATTTCTTTTCTATATGTATTTTATATTTACTTAATGGGGTTAAGTGACTTATTTAGTTTTTATTTAGGTTCCATCAACTTAAAAGGTTCGTGAAGTGTTTTAAATTGTAACTGAAAATTTTAGTTTTAGCATTCATTTATCTATATTTTATCAAATTTTATTTGAATTTTATGTAAATTTAATTTAATTTAATTATTTTTTCAAATTTCAATGAAATAATTCCTAGGGGATAACCGTTAAAGAGCATCTATATAAATTTAAGCTTGACTGAGTTGATTTTTACCATTTAATTTTATTTAATTCGGATTTTGCCATTTCTTTAGTTAGTTTAATTCCATTTTAAATAAATTAGGGCTTTCTTGAATTCTTAATAATTTTATATTCACTAATTTCATGGAGGGTTTTTTATTTTTTTGAATTTAATTTGAGTTTTCTATGAATTTTTAAAGTAAAGTACATCTTTTTATTTTTTTAAATTCTAATTTTTTATTAATTTAACATAGGTTAATGTGTCACATGTTTTACATTGGCACATTTGGTGGAGATTTTTCATCCGTGTTGCAAAGGGTAAAACATGGGTTAAATTCTAGTTGTTCATTCAAATAACGGGCAATCTAGACTAACCCTATTGTTTCAAAGATCATTTGAGCCGTATAGAATATGATGCAATTTCTGCTGTTCATTCCGTTTAAGTATGGATGGCAATTGCGCCGTCTTTTACCAATAGCTCAAGATGGAGACTGTCCATAGTTTTGGCTTTGATTCAAGCAATCCAGTGTGAAGTTTTTGTATCTTTTACGTTGAGATGAATCTATAGGACCTAAAGAAATTTTTTATAGTTGGATTGACCTAATTTTTAATTTTGTTTCACAATATATGAAGATGTATGCAAACTAAGGGTAATTTGGGGTTACCTCATTTTGTGTAGTTTGAGCTGCAATTAGTTGATTCTCAGGTTTCGTTTGGACTAGAGGAGCAACTCCCTTAAAGACTATAAATTTAAATAATGTTTGGATGACTGATGGTGGTTGGTGATCTTCTGTGAGATTATGGAATAGAAATTGCCACGAGTATTTAGTTTGCTATTTAATTTTGGTTGAATGTTAAGGATTTTAAAATACTAAAACTTGTTTGTGCTAATTTGGAAGATCTTTCTAGGAGAGGTTGGTTAAAAGGCTAAAAATGTTTGGAAGGTTAACTTAAGTTGCGTATTTATGATTTTCATGTTTTGATGTAAATGGATTTGTAAGGGTTTCGAAAAATATAGAATAAGATTAGGTGCTATAGTTTTCTATCTTAGCAAAAAACTATGAGAGTTAATTGGAATGATTGTAAGACTTTTGTTACTGGTTTGTTGAGTTTAAAGATACTTATAAAGTGTGGGAAGAGTGATAAAGGCTGTAGAGCAGGTATTATGTAGGGATAGTAAATTACTTGATGAAAAAAATGTTAAATGTCTATCCTCACCTAGGAAAATGTACACATGAAGCTACCAAGCACAAAACAAAAAAGAACAAATTTTCACGTAAAAATATTTCATTTGATAATTGAAACTTCATTACATAATAACCCCATATATTTAACATAATTTAAAAAAGAAGGGAATTTTGGAGAGAAAGGTAGGCGGTCATTAATGTAGTGCTAACTATCTTCATAATTTTTTCTTTCATTTTTTATTAAATGGTTTGCCAATATATGCTACCAAATTTAAAATTTTAAAGCTTTTAAATACTAAATTTAAATAATAAAGTCTAAACTTCAAATATTCCTTATCAATTTGGTCCTATGATTGAGCCTTGATAGGGCTCAAGGTTGGGCCTTTTCTTAGAATTTTATTTGGGCCTCTTTTGCTGGATCTATTTATTGTACTTGAGATTTCACTTATACTTTTTTGATTGGATTTTATAAATCTTAATTATATTTTTACACCACTATATTCTTCTTCATAAAAAATAAATACTTGTTTATATCAATATTCTTATTTTTTTCTGCATCTATTCTCTTATTTATAAAAAATTCTACTTTATAAAATTAAATGATTGACAAGCGAAATAGGAAATAAGCATGCAACATGAGTAGAATAAAAATATGAAAAATACTAAATTGCAAACTTATAAAATCAAATAAATTTGCAATGTAATCTTTATAATTACTTTTCTTTCCTAAATAAAAAAATTAATCTAATAACCATTTAAAAGTGGTAACCTGTGTCACCAAATCAAAGATCAGCTTAAATTAAATGATTGATTCGAAATTAAAAAAAAAAAAAAATTATAGGTTATTGTGGAATAAGAAACTTAATAATGGATATGGGAAAATATTAATGAAAACACATAAGCTGCAAATTCAAAACCCCATTACAGTTGTCTAAAATGAAAATGAATTACCAAATTTCTCTTCACATGAATGCTAATAAATCCTCACTAAAATCTATTACAAAATTATGGTGCTGAAATTGATTATAAACACGATTTCAATGATTGAGCCACCAGTCGCAACCTAAGGGGAAGAAATACCAAAAAAATCCTGTTTTTACATTGCAAAAATGTGAGTTTTGACTTTGATATCAAATATGACAGTAGCGGGTGTTCTTTTAGTGAAATTATAGATTATAAAAGGCCATGAATTTTAGTTTATTATCTAGAGATGAGATTTGGAATTTTTGGTGGAATATTATGGGGTTTAGTATGGTATGATGGCTGGAATACTAAGATTAGTTAGATTTTGAAGATTTTTTAGGACAATGGCTTAACAGTGGTTGAAAATTTGTGAATGCTTTTGGATGGTTAGCTTAGGATGTATACTTATGATCTGAAATAGATGATTTGATTTGGATGAGTTTACAAGGATGTTAAGGAGTATAAAAAGATTAGGTCGTAGTATTTTCTAGCTTAGTCAATAGCTATGAAGAGTTACTTAGAATGTTTATATTTTTTGGTTGTTGGTTTGTTGATCTTAAAAGATACTTATGAAGTGGAGAAAGAGTTGTGAACATCATAGAACAGGTGTTATGGAGAAATAATAAACAACTTAAAGGAAAATAAAATGATAAATATTCATTCTTTCCCAAGTAATGGCATACACATGAAGTCATTAATTGAAACTTCAATTCAAATAACCCTATCTATTGGGATTATATTGAGTATACTTTGGAGAACAAGAGAAATGTTGGAGGAAAAAAGAGGCGATCATTAATGGATGAGGGTGCCAACCATTTCTATTGTTTTTATCTTTCATTTTTTAAATGGGTAGCGAAATAATTCTCTAAATTTGAAAATCCAAAACTTTTAGATATTAAATTTGAAATTTAAACAATAAAAATATAAAATTTGATTATTTCTCTTTATTAACTCCTTGATGGGTCTTGGTTGTACTTATGCTTGGACACTTTTTCAGACTATTGGGATGCTTTTTGCTTAAGCAGACAGACCCTAAGTGCATGCAAATATTTGGAAAATGATTTGATTATCTATGTTTATTTAGGAATGACATATTCAAGAATATGTTAATGATATAAGAATCAAGTGATGCATTAGTAATGGAATTTGTGCTTAAAAATAGCATCAGTTTTATAAAATCAAAATGGGTTTATGACAGAAAGATTTATTATGAAAGTATTTTTGTGTTAGATAATTATTGAAAATAATATAGAGAGTAAATAAAAAAAAATTATTTGATTTTATATGTTTGGAAAATTGATTAGGATAATTTCATTGATACGAAAAGGGGATATAAATAAAGGTTACATAAATTATAAAATATGGAAGATATAACATTCATATCACTAGGAATCAATTCATTTCCTAATAACCACTTGGAGAAAAAAGGAAATACATAAATTAGGAAGTAATTGGAAAGGAAATAAATCAATACTAATAGCTTCTAACAGATTTTATTGATCTTGGGAAGATATTTTTCAGGCGACTCACAATTTATTTGGCGTGCATAAATAGAAAGTTGTGCCAACAAAATGCTGAAGTTATTAAAGATAATGTGCAATGGAGCACTAGGTAAAAGTTCAAATAATTGTACTTCACTAAAATTTTCAATTATAGTAGGATTCCATTAATGATTAACATTGCAGTCATATCTTTTTGGTATTAGTTATAGAGATACTTAAAAAATATTTTCAAAATGAGATATTTTGGTGCATGCTTTTTATAAACAACATATATTTAATTAGTGAGATAGTTACTAAAATAAGTGAAAAATAAAGACTAAATATTTAGAATATAGATGGCTTATAATTAGTTAAACAATGATTATGTGATAAAATTTTATTGGGTGTGATATTAACTATTATCAAATAATATTTTTAGAAAACAAATTGATACTTAATTGAATCATATTTAGGTATCTTGGATTATGGTTGAAATTGAGAATTGAAGCATTTGGCTTAAGAGTGGTCTGGATTAGCCTCGAGATGAAAGGTTTGAACTAAAGAAAAAGTGCTTAGAAAATAAATTTCAAATATGCCCTAAACCAGTATCAAATTAATTTAGTTCAACATCATATATCTGAAAATCATTTAACAAGAAAAAAATGTAAAATTTAATTTTCAATGCTAACCTGAAGTGTTTTAAATAAAGATTTATGATGAACGCTTAAAATTTGTCATAAAGATTATGATCCATGATGACCTCTTTTTCATTGTACTGTTTTTAAAGAATTATCAAATGTAACAATTCAATCATTTAATGATATAATCTCATTATTATTTTCTAAATCTTATTAATCATTGTATTGTTTCTTATTCTCTATATCAATCAACTTAGAATTCAAGATGATTTAAAATAAAATGTTAAATGAATAACAAAAATAAATAATTCATTATAATTAAATTATCTTTTGACTTTTTTATAGTTTAATTTCACTGTTCTTCTTTCTTTTGAATGATTTTAAAGAAGAATTTAGTCTCAAGTTAGTAACCCTTCCAATGTTTACAATGCTATTTTCTTTTATATTAGCTTTCAAGGCATTTTTTAATCTTCAAATTTGACTTTTATTAGCTTAATTTTTTACTTGTATACTTTCTCATCAAGTTTAATTCTCTAGAATGATTGTAAATAAATTGGTTCATTATTTTGTTTTTATAGCACAACATATATATGTTGTGGTGTTCTAACTTCTCAAGCATCGAATGATGATATGGACAACACTTGAAGTACATTAAAGATGTCCCTCTTTTCCTCCATTAACATCCTGTCTATAGCCCCATATATGCTTGCATTATTCATGATCGCTTGAGCAACTATGCTCTCCTTTACCTCTTCAACAATTACTTCAAGCATTTTAAATACCAGAGTTGCATCTTTAACAAATGTTGATGCATCAATAGATTTTTAAACCAAGTCACCTATGGATTGTTAACAAGAAAGTTGATAATGTTTTTTTTTTCTCTGATGTCCAATTAACCATTTGATAATTTTATAACATTTGCTCTAATTCTTATCTTCTGCACCTATGAATCAACTTTATTGTTCCTTCCACATTGTGTGGAATTTCAATTTCATGAAGATATCTTGTAGCATCTAATTGTACTCTATTCTACTGCTCTTTTATCGATGTTCAAGGAGAAATTTTTGAGATTCATATTCATCTAAGTTTACTACAAATTTATTCATTGATTTCTGAGTTCTTCTATTAGGAGGAAATAAACCTTCATTGCTATTATTATTATGTTGAGAACCAAAGGAGCTATTTCTAATCTTTTCCTAGGTTATTCCTTCTGCTGTGTTTTTGAAGTGGCATAAATTTTTTGAAATGCACATTCTTTCTTAACATTCCTCGACTCTTTTTTATATTCTGCATCGTCAAGATATGTGCATGCTAGGTGATCTCTTAATCTTTTAGCACCGCTTGTAATTCTATTGCCACTAAATTGTCATGTCAAGTAAACATAGCCTTTGTTGCATCTTTTGGTATTTTGGTTTGTCATATTTCAAGTTGGATCTTTTTTTCTATTATCCTCGATCATTATAGTAAACTAAAAAATAATATAAAAAATTAAAATAAAATCTAAGCCCTAAAAGTATTTAAAAGAAAAATCAGTAAAAAGATAAAAAATGGAAATGAAAATAAAACCAGTAAAAAAAACTAACTAGAGAGCTGAGAAAAATGAAAATTAAATCTTAACCCTGAAAAAATAATTAAAAGAAAGAAAATAAATGCGAATATAAAATAAATTATAAATTAAATGAAAAGTAAAATATTTTTAAAAAATTAAGAGATAAAACTGAGAAATAAAAATAAAGTCTTAATCCTGAAAGTAAATATTTTTTAAAAAAGTAAAAAAAAAAAACTAAAAATTAGTCTAAATAGTAGTTGAAAATGTATTTAATAAAATAATTTGATTTTCTCTAAAAGAAAAAGATTCTCTTATTTGTTTTGCTAAAGAAAGTGCATCGCCTAGCCATCACTATAACTTTCCACTCTTCATTGGTTGTAGACCACCCATTTTGCTGTGGTAGCTGCTCGCTCTCTTGCTTGACTCACGGACCTCTCTCCCCCTCTCTTTCTCTCTCCTTAAAAACTGTGTCTCAAACTTGAATAATCTCTCTCTTTCTCTCTCTCTCTCTCTCTCTCTGTGTGTATATATATATATAACATTTTTTTCTTACGGAAGGCATCTACTTCAACCCATAAGCTATGAGCCTCATTCTTAACTAAGAAAAAAGAAATAGGCCTTGAGATGTTTTATATACACATCATGATGAGGCATGCCTCTGGACATGCACCTTGAACACTTTTTAATCCATGTATTGGATATGTTATATAGAAAAGTGGGGATATGAAGTAGGCTACAACTTTTATATTTATGATTAGTGGATAAAATGTGGAAATGCGTCGAGATATTTTATATTATATGATGAAGATAAAGTTAATAAATCTTAATTGAGCTGATGATATTATTTGCATGTGTGTTTAGTAGTAATAAAATTATTGGAGTTTCAAAAATGAGAATTTAAGGTAGGATGCTTAACAAACTTAGGAAGGATAAAATGAAAAGTTATTATATTAGATGAACGTTTTGAGTGAATAAATTGAAGACAAAACAGTTGAAAATAGACTTTGGGTTTGGACATGTACAATGAAGGATATAACATGCATCTCACTGGAAGATCATATAAAATTAATATCAGAAGGTTAGAAAGCAGAAATGGTAACACCTTAGGCAACTGCTGGCTAAAAAGAATGAAAAATGAATATTCATAATGCTGACTCCAAAATTTTAGGATAAGGCTTACGATGTTGTGATTCCATTTAAAATCCTTAAGGTAGATTGCACTGTTGGTTATCAACGGACACTAATTGCTAAATATACCAGCACTATTTCATTCAATCTCTCGTTTGATTACTAGGCATTAGATACATAGAGAGAATAGGAGTTTGCAACATTTCTGATGCAGAATGCATGAGATATCTACTTTAAATTCTCATAAGTGATTTTGATCTTTTTTTATATGGTTTCACATGTAAGTAATGTTTGTTATTATGAACGATTTATGATTGTAGTTTGTATATATTCTTTTCCTCCATTATGCAATTATAGATCCCCTCATTTGGTTCATTATCCCCATCTGCTGTAGCTAGTTAACTTGTTCTTTTGTAACAATTAGAACTTTGAAATGAATAGTTGCAATTGCCAAATTCTTTGCAAGCTATATTGGAAAAAATTCTTCAAAACACTTTGATCATATACAAAACTGCAATGGACACTGAAAAAATGTTGTGCGTTGTTTTATTTGATCTTCTCAAAAAACATGGGTTTGTATTTATGTATCTATGTGCAAAGCATGCAGCATACTTCTTTCAATAAAAATAGGGATATACTTTCACTTGTTTTTTTGCGTTGCCTATTCTATATATGATTTTAATGCTTTTTGCACTTCAAATATGTAGGTATCTGTAGTGCGTGACTTTGTTCTATGGTATATTTTTTTGAATGTGCATGCATCAACATGTGTGCAAGCCATAATTATGTACCGCACCATCCAGTTATACATATGAAATGCGGATGCATGTTCGTCTACCGAGTAATTGTTGTTATTTTGTTTATGTATCGGTTGAGTTGTCGTATGCATCTTTATGTTTGATCCCTCCATTTATACATTTATACGTGTGACCTCAATGAATTTATGTTTACTATTCTGTATGTAATATGTACATATCCCTGTAATTCTAGAAATGCTGTATTTAAAACTTCTCTATGTCTGCATGAATTTTGTGTATTTGTATCTGTACTGTATGGTTGTCTTTGCTTCTCGTATGTGTGCTATTTTTGAGTTTAGGTGATGTCAATGTGGCTTCGATGCATTTGTTCACAAACTGTTTATTCTTTCGCTCACTCCTGGCTGTCTGGTTTTGCATGTACATGCATTAGTGTCTATGCAAGCATCTTACATAGCTGTGTAATGTAGCGTCCTCACCTTATTTTTCTTGTCTACAGAGTAATTGTTGTTAATTTGTTTATGTATCGGTTGAGTTGTAGTATGCATCTTTATGTTTGATCCCTCCATTTATACATTTGTACGTGTGACCTCAATGAATTTATGTCTACTATTCTGTATGTAATATGTGCATATCCCTGTAATTCTAGAAATGCTGTATTTAAAACCTCTATATGTCTGCATGAATTTTGTGTATTTGTATCTGTACTGTATGCTTGTCTTTGCTTCCCGTATGTGTGCTATTTTTGAGTTTAGGGGATGTCAATGTGGCTTCGATGCATTTGTTCACGAACTGTTTATCCTTCTGCTCACTCCTGTCTATCTGGTTTTGCATGTACATGCACGTGTGTCTATGCAAGCATCTTACATAGCTGTGTAATGTAGCGTTCTCACCTTATTTTTCTTATTGCTTCAGTATGAGACCGCTGCTTCTTATTTGGGGAATGGTGTGAAAATTGGATCACTTTTTTATATTATTTGCTTGTGGATTTAACATTATATTTGATTAAATGGGACGTGCGTTTTCACTGATTTATGCCTACATGCATGGGGGCTTATGCATCGTAATGTGTGAGAACAGATGAATGTTTGCTGATATATCTATCTAAACTTATGCATGTCCTTATGTAAAATTTTACATACATAGCCTCGGAAATTGCTATTTACAAATCTAGCCCCCCCTTTCATTCATTTTTGAAATTCTCACTCAAATGTCAAAATTCATGATAAAACTTAATTCCATATTTTTCATATTTATCAAATTCCCAATGGTTTGATTGTGGCACGTGTAAATGCATTGGCTCGGTAGTTCAAGAATATCACTTGGCACTGGATTTGTTGATAGCAATATTTCGGGAGCTATATATGTAATTATCCCAGCTTTTATTAAGGAATGCATGTATAAATCCATGTTTTGTGCTCTATGCGCTGCATAATTTTTTTTTTTTCAATTTTGCCATCTTTTTTCTGGTTAGTTTTGATGGATGCAGCTAGTTTTTATTGCTTGTTGTTGTTGTTGTTTTTTTTAATTTACACAGCTAATCTTAAATTATTCACCCATATATCAGTATAATATTGCTCGCTTGTGCTCCTGATTATTTGTAGATTGAACTTCCTCACTGGACTGATATTGTTAAGACTGGAAGATTCAAAGAGCTCGCTCCATATGACCCAGATTGGTACTACATTAGAGCTGGTAATCGATTTCATCCATTGTTTTTTTTTTTTGAAGATTGACTCGTTACTACTTCCTCCAATTAAGCATCTTTAAGTTGTTTATTTCATTTGCAGCTTCCATGGCAAGGAAGATCTATTTGAGACAGGGCATTGGAGTAGGTGGCTTTCAGAAGATCTATGGAGGTCGCAAGAGGAACGGTAGCAGGCCTCCTCATTTCTGCAAAAGTAGTGGTGCGATTGCTCGCCATATTCTGCAGCAACTAGAGAAGATGAATATCATTGAAGCCCATGAGAAGGGGTCAGTGCTTCATTTAATGCTAATAAATATTCAACTGTTTGATTTTTTTTTTTTTTTTCATAAAGGGGTTGCTGATTTTTATGCTGCTCTAAACTTTCGCGTAATCTTTCATCTTATCAGTAATTACATAGAACTTAAATATATATATATATTTTTAATTTTGCTAATCAGCTTAGACTGAAAGGAAAATTTATAAGAGGGTGGTGAGACCTGCTCTATGGCGCTGAATGTTGACCTTTAAAAGAGAAGCATAATATTAAGTTAAGTGTTGCCGAGATCAGAATGATTAGGCAGATAAGTGGCTTTATGCTTAGAGACAAAATGTGAAATGATTATATCCATGATAGGGTTAGTGTAGCCCCAGTGACAGACAAAATTAGAGAAAGTCGTCTTAGATGGTTTGGTCACATTAAACGTCGACCATCTGATGATCGAGATATTTTGGATTCGACTTATGTTAAGAAAGGTAGGCTAGACCTANTTTTTTTTTTTTTTTTTCATAAAGGGGTTGCTGATTTTTATGCTGCTCTAAACTTTCGCGTAATCTTTCATCTTATCAGTAATTACATAAAACTTAAATATGTATTATTTTTAAATTTTGCTAATCAGCTTAGACTGAAGGGAAAATTTATAAGAGGGTGGTGAGACCTGCTCTATGGCGTTGAATGTTGACATTTAAAAGAGAAGCATAATATTAAGTTAAGTGTTGCCGAGATGAGAATGATTATGCAGATAAGTGGCTTCAGCTTAGAGACAAAATGTGAAATGATTATATCTGTGATAGGGTTAGTGTAGCCCTAGTGACGGACAAAATTAGAGAAAGTCGTCTTAGATGGTTTGGTCACATTAAACGTCGACCATCTGATGATCTAGATATTTTAGATTCGACTTATGTTAAGAAAGGTAGGCTAGACCTAGAAGACTTGGGCTTATTGTATAAAAAATGACCTTAATTTATTAGAACTAAATGAAAATATGACACTAAATAGGACGCAATGGAGAAAAATGATTCATGTAGCCGATCCCATGTAGTGGGATTAAGGCTTTATTGTTGTTGTTGCTGCTGCTAATCAGCTTGCACACCTGACCTAGTCATCATAGGAAGATAATGAACCGAATTGCCTGCTTTCTCTGTTTCTTACATACTATTATGGATGGACAAGAAGGTTGCTACAGCTGAATTTTGCAGTATTTATTTTTTAGTGCAAGATAAGTCGCATAATTGAATTGGTATATGCTGTTTTATCAAATATTTTCGTCTGCTAGGGGAAGAAGAATTACATCGCAGGGCCGCCGCGATCTGGATCAAGTTGCTGGGCGTGTGGTGGTTGTGGCATGAATCCTTAGCGGGTATCTGTCCTTTACATGTTCTTAGGATTTAAAAATCCATCTTCTGCAAATTTTAATGTGTACTGCTTCGTGTGAATCTGATTTTAAGATATATTTATTACAATTACCATTTCCAATATCTTTAATTGTAATTCTGGACTTTTGCCTGGACCTTTGAAACTAGATGTGCCACTCAGTTCTTTTGGATTTAATAACTGTTATAATTAGGAATGATTCAACTCGTTCGAAATCGGCTCGTGAATAGTGTGTTCCTGTTCGGCTCGATTTAAATATTCGTGCTCGTGTTCGGCTCGAAATTGGCTCGTTAAACTTAAATTGAGAAAAATAGATGTGAAGTGTGAGATTCGAACCTGGATCAAATATATACAAAAAAAAGACAATAACCACATTGCCACATGAGGTGTTATGATTTAAACTTAGACATAAATATATATAATATATTATTATATAAATAGTATATATAATATATTGTTATATAAAAAATTATATAAATTTTTTATTTCGAGCTAAAACGAGTTGAACACGAGCAAATAAAGAGCTGTCAGTGTTTGACTCGTTTATAATTCGAGCTTTAAAAATTTGTTCGTGTTCGGCTCATACACTTAATGAACGAGCCGAACATTAGATGTTCGCGAACAACGAGCTTTTTTGACAGCCCTAGTTGAAAGTTCGATATAAAATTTTGGCTTGTAGCTCGGCTCGTTTATTTCGATCCAATCTTGATCCAAGCCAAAATTAGAAACAATTTCAGTGCGATTAACAAACTTCGGGTAAAATTCACTGAATTAGTAGTCATATATTGTCAAAGATTTGATTTTGAGTTGAGCTGGGGTTGGCTAAAAAAAAATTCAATCCAAAATTTTGTCTCGTAGATTGGCTCATTTATTTCGATCCGAGCTAAAATTCGAATCAATTTTTGAGCGATTCACGAGCTTCAAGCCAAACAGCCCTAATTGATGCGTTCATGTATCTCTTAATTTTGCTTTTCCTTTGTGCACAAGTAATGGGAGTATTCTTATTGGATGGCCTGCCAACATTGATGGCATGTGTCATAGAAGGCACCGAAGGGGTACCAAAGGTGAATGATAGAAACTCACTCAAAAAAGCCAATGAATTATGAAAATAAAGAGTGAAATTTACATACCTAGCACAAATTCTTATGTATTTACGTATCTCGTATCTAAACATTCATATTTACAAAGCATTTTGAAGTTTTAAGCCTATGTATAAAAATGTTTATTTCACTTTAAAAAATGATAACATTGCTAATTTTTATATATGATATTAAAGATTTGAGTATTGCGGGTAAATATGGAAGTTAGTGTGTGTGTGTGTGCGCGAACATACATAACAACTCAAAGATGAAGTGTAATTCGACAAAGATATTCAGAATGATATTATCAAGTAAATTTTAGAAAGGCTTAGGGTCCGTTTTGGGCAGCTTGTGCGTTTTAGGATAAGCTGCTTATCCTGAAACGCGGCCCGAGGGCCGGCTGCAGGGGTTGACCCACGGTCTGCGTTTAGTGTAAAAACCTAAACGCAGTTTTGGATAAACTGATGAAACGCGCGAACCAAACAGTACGACGCGTTTTGATAACGCAGCCATCACTTATAAGCTGCCCCAAAAGGACCCTTGGTCATAGCGTTTAGACACATTAGTTTTTTAATGGAGATCAGTTGGATATATTTATAAATATTAAAGTTAACTTCTATTTTTTTTTGTTTATTTTAAAATTAATGAAATATATTTATAAATAATAAAGTGTTATTTATATTTATTTAAAATGAATTGTTTTGAAGTTTATCTAATTGAATTTTATGAGGATGGAATGATTTTTTTTTTCATTTTTTTTATATATATAGCAAGAAAAATAATTTGGAATGACTTAAAAAAATTAACAAAGTTCTCCAGATAAATAAGTGGGGCATGAAATTGTCACTCACTTTTAATTTGAATATTCATTTATGATATTTATATTGCACATTATGTGCAAATAGTTTAATATATTTGAAAGTAATTAGTTTATTATTTTTTCGATTCATCAACAAATTAAATTCTTTTAATTCATGTCATTTAATTATAATAAAATACTTGATGTTAATTCTTAAGTATATTTTTTTAGGAATTGGTAACTGAGCTTCTATATAACTAAACCCTTTAATCATGTGAGAAGCCATGAAAAAGGATTAGCAAAATATAGTGACATTTCTGCCTAAGTTGGAGACAAGGACCCATCAACAACTAATTTATCATTCATAGAAAGAGCAATTATTTTTAGTTCCTCATAAAATAAAGATGTTCAATTAATTGAATCTTCTCACATATAAAATTAGAGTTTAGGTCTTAGATATATAAAAACGTAGAAGTTAAGTGACATGTATGTAAATCTGCCTACTTTGACTTGGGAAGGATACTATTCAAGACGAGAGTACCACAAAATAAATTGTTTAAAATGGATTATGGCGGTTAAACAATGAGCAGGGTTTAAAAGTAACCATGTCAAATTCTTTTAGGTCGTAAGGTCCCATATTATCTATGAGAGCATACAACTTAATAACACATTTAGATAAAAGATGAGCAAAAAAGAGATGAATTTGAAGCTTAGGAGAATATTTTTCAATAAAACTAGTGAGTTAGAACACTAGCAAGAGGGAAAAATGGCTCTAGAAAGGTTTATCGAATTATATTGTTTTCTCTTAGATCCACAGAGAGAGAGAGAGAGAGAGAGAGAGAGAGAGAGAGAGAGAGAGAGAGAGTATGTAAAGAAGAAAATAAAAATATGTTTCGTACGGTATGATGCTCATCCAAAAAGTCTTGATAAAAAAACCAAGAAGTTGATGTCAGACAATACTTTTAAAAAAGGATGAACTTGTGTGTTTGTGTATAATGATGATGATATATGGTATGGTAATTGTCCTTCCCTAAAAGGGCTAAGACTCCCATGGAGAAGAGGTAAATCTAAGGGCTTTGGTAAGTGGGTTCGATTTAGCCACTTAGATAGGTGGTATTCATTCAACCACTTCAACAGGTGATCCTAGTTTAACCACTTCGGTAGGTGGACTTAATTCAACCACTTCGAAAGGTGGGCTTGGTTCAACGAAAACGATCTGATTCCATGATAAGGGATCATGCGGCTTGTATGACTTATTCTCTTCCATATTAGACTCCATATAAAAAATTTTGTTTGGTATTTTAATCATATTTGTATATACATTTAGTTCCACAACACTTTTGGCTATACGATCAGGTTATGCGAGAAAAACAAGAGAATAAGAATACTTTGATTTTTTTGCAGTTACAAGAATTTCTTATTTTCTTTGGGCTTTGTGACTTAGATCAAGGATGATCTTGGTGATAACTCTGTATGATTAAATAATGTAACATTTTTAACCTAGGGGTACACCATATTTTTCTTGAAGGAGTCATATCGTTCATATTCACCGATGATTCATGACTGACCTTCTTCTGGGGGCAGTTTGTGCTGCACATATAGGGAGTTGTCTCTTGAATTATTATGTTGAATGACACATGTTACATTCTCGAGGGTCTTGAATCTATTAAGAGAGATGGTCATTTCACATTCTCGATTTAGTCTGTCGAGATCAACTAACTTTTTATTTGTGATAGAAGAGGAACCATCTAGTTGATCCGATGGAAAAAAGCTAGTTGGTTGTGGCTCGCGCTGGGACGTCTATTATTGCATCGTTTGAGCTGCATGTAAAGAAAGTACAAGGAAAAGTTGAGAACTATAAGTAACATTGATTGTAAAAGTTATTTCTTTCAGGTTTTCAAGAGCATTGTGGGAGAACCATAAGTCCTTTGTTTTTATAGAAAGACACACTCTTGGTTAGCAAGTTTGGGGCATTCCTTTGACATTTCGTCTTTTACTATGAGAAAGATTTCCACCATTGAGATGAAAATTTCAAGTTCTCATATGGAAGGCAATATTTGCCGTAGAAAATAGTTGGCTGTTCAGATATTGGAAGATGAGTCTCAATAAAGAACTAAGTTTTTTGTGAATTGGAGTGTCGTGATAAAATGTTCTTATTTTGAGCTTCCTATGAAACATCAGGATCTTCAGACCTGGCCTTAGAGGAAGCATAGGGAACTTATTTGGTCGATAATGTTATACCACCTTCTCTTAAATCTTGTTCTCCTAGGAACATTTCCTTTGACTTGAACAATCCAATGGAGAGTCAGGTTCTCGACATGTCCTAGGAACTAAGAGAAACTAGTTTGATGGCTTTGGTTGAGCCCCACCCTCTGAGTGCGTTAGTTTCATTTTACTCTTGCAAGTTCTGGAAATATTATCTTTAATTGTGATAAGCTCTTGATGTTTGATGGATTTCAGGTCAGATTGCCAAGCAATTAGCAATCTTGGAGATCATGTTTAGGGACTTTCCCTTAGTGAGAAGATATTCCCCTAAGTCTGGTATTATTGAGGGCAAAGTCTTGAAACAGGGTGATGTTGGCTCGTCTCCTAAAGGTAACTTAACACGAACTCATCTATTTGGGGCTTGTTTTTTTGTCAAATATGTTTTCTTGCTACATTTAGAGATATCAACCGACAAATATATTGAAGACCTTGGAATGGGTGAAACCGATGTTGGGGGACCCCCTTGAGAACTGCCACGCCAATAGAAATCTGGATTCCCAAAATGGATATCAGTCCAACTATTGGAGAGGCTCCTGCTATGATTGAAAGGACTTTGTTGAGCTTTAAAACATCATCCAATATTTGTTTTTTCCAGGAAGACAATAATAATTTAAGAGAACGACTAGTCACACTGGAAGATGAATTTGTTGAGGTACAGGGGAACCTTGCCAATCTGGAAGTACGGGAGTTTGTTATCAATCTAATTCATAGGAATCAATTGCTAAATTGGAGGAGGAATTAACTAATATTGGCCAGGTACTGAATATTGTGGAGGTTGAATTAGCATTTTTCGATGACATTTTGGATTATGCAATTCCGACATCCTTATTTTTGATGGTTGATAATGTTTTAACGTCTTCTTTGATTGGGAACTATTAACATGGAGGATATCAAAAATAAATATTTGCTCATTTTTTATGCATAGGAATGTCCATGTTTGTACCCGTTTTTATCTATAAAATTTGAATTCTTGGAATGAATGTTATGCTTGAGAGTTAATTGGGATTGCTTTTGATTCTTTATGAATCAGTCTTTAGCATTTATTATATACGATAATTTATAATCTTGTGTGAAATTCGTACTCCTTGAGCTTTTAGTTGTATGCTTAACGTCAATCGATCACATAATTTTTTTTGAAGGAGATGAAGATAGAAACATTTAATCATTGATTCCTCTTGAAAATTCTCTTACTATAGTTTGTTCTAATTAGTGCTTTGCTCATATTGATAGCAACTGGTTTGGAAAAGTGGGGTTCGACTCCCTCGATGGCAAGATCTCATAAAGTTTCACAATTGGATTGTGATTTACTGGCAAAAGCACAATCAAAATGTGTATTTGAAAATATCATGATTTTGAGATTGGCGAGAAAAGAGAAAACCCCAAGCACCATTAATGAGCATGAAATATGTGTGTATTTCAAACAATTTCAAACAAGTTACAGATCCCTCTATGTGCAGAGTTGATAGATATTTTAAACTTCTTTGTGCTTGTTCTTGCTCAAATTGGTGTCAACTCAATTGTGAGTGTATTACATGTCATAATGTACGCTCGTGTTCAATCATTATTTTGGCATATTCTAGCACACCTTCCTTCTCAAAGTTCAAAATGATAGAATGGTTGTTTTTTCTTTACCGTTGAAATGCTAGGTCTTGTAAGCAAGATGCCTACTTACTGGAAGAAATAATTTTATTTTACTCATAGAAAAATTGATTGGAATTGTTTGAACCGAGCCTCAGTGATTAGGAAAGGTGATGCTTGAAGTCCATCCTTTGACTTTTGAAGAGGATAAACTTTTTTTAGGTTTTGAATAAGGTGTAGAGACATTACTCAGTACATTTCACCTTATTTATTCAAGGAAATGTTGAAAGGTAAAATCTTTAGCTTCCAATTATAGAGTCATTATCCTTCTTAGACATATCACTCGTTGGTTCGTTGCTTACCAATGTGATTCCTTTGAATTTAGATGAGAAGCACTTGTCAACTAGCAGCCTGGACATTAGGATTACATCTATTCAATCTCTTCCCATGCCTCTTGGATTTGCCAGGTCTTCAAGAGCTAGCCTGAGAGGAAAAATTTTATAAGGAGGTCGTCTGCCGCTTCAACCATGACATACCAAATCGAAGTAGTCTCTTATAAAAAACTTCCCATCCAAACTTAAACTAGTTCACTCGATTCTTCACGGCTTGAGCTTGGAGCATGAAGGATCTCTCCCAGACATCCAAAAATTCGTGAAAAAGATTGGTATTCTCCTATTCCATCCTCTCCATTTTCTCCACCAGTGCAAGCAACTTGTGTATCGTCTCGCCTTGATAAATCCCAAGCAATCAAAAGAAGTTGTTCTGAATGTTGTCCAGGTAGCGAGCCAATGATCCGAGGATATACGACATCCTTTAGTTGCTTCCCCATGGGTCTCCAAAGGACTGCATGGACAGTTAATCCCACCATCCTCTCTCAAGGGTTGGTCGCTTTCGGCTGTTAACCAACCAGCCACCGCTAACACCACGGTCGGGTTTTCACCAACTTTTGTTGGAGGCGAGTCATCACCTAGGGATTGAGGACAAGGTCAGCCGCACCAAGAGACTACACAAAGATGAGGGGATATAGAAATAACTAAAATATAACAAGCAAGATTGATGCTCCTCATACCAAGGCATCAGTCCCACTTAGTTGTTGTAAGTGACACCACACTCTCACAGGGTGGCCACAAAGCATGAGCAGCTTTCGGTGCCCCAAGTAGCGATAGAGCACCTCTTGCACCCCGAGCAGTGGCATAAGCACTAACAGTTTCTTGCACGATATATTTGGCCAGCAGGTCATGTGCATCAATAGAAGCTTGAGATAATAGATGGATGATTGAGCTGGCCGCCTTAATGTTCCTTCGCCTCGTACTGAAGAATGAATCCGATAACCCAACCTAATCCACCAGTGCACTCATTTTTTTTTTCTTAAGAATGGGTTTTTTCTTCTTCTCACATTCTAGGTGGTACCACTTGCTCAGTCTCTCAAAGACAAAACGAAGCAGATCTTTGATGGAGATATCGACTGGGGGATTTGACACGTTCTCCATTGCAGCTCTTGGAAGCCGACCGATTTAAACGAGAAGAGATGCAAAACAAATATGAAACAAGAGAATCGTCATCAAAAGCAACATGCAAAACATTGAGATTAAAAGAAATTTAGCACAAACGACCAAATATTAATCAGAAAAGGACAACGTCACACCAATATTATAATTATTCATATGTTAATTCAAATTTTAGCTCTGATCGACATCAGATTAAAATAAATAGGTCGAGTTATGAGCTGAAATTTTGGATCTACTCGAGCCAATTTCGAGCCATACATAGATAGGCTCGAACTGACTTGAGAGCGGCTTGTAATATTTTTTTATTTATAAAAATTATATCTAGAATTTGAAGGTAATAAGTGACGCGCCAATTTTAAGCCTATTTCAAGTTAGAACATATCCAAATAACTCAAATTGGGCTGGTTAGTTTCAATTTCGAGCCATATTAAGCTAATTTTGAACTAAAATAAATCGAAATAGCTCAAGTTGAGCCTACTCGTTTTGATTCTGAGCTGGGTCGAGCTCGATGCAATTCTGAACCACGAGCTGATTTCAAGCTTCAAATAAAAAATAACAAGCCACAAGCCAATTTCAAGTTGCACTAAATCTATTCGAGCCAACACCAACTCAACTCTAAATCGCCACATGAGTAATAATATTGGACAAAAACACCAATCTACCTTCAAACCCTACTTTCAAAATTTGAATTGAAAAAAAAAAGTTAAATATTTGAGAAATACTAAGCTTAGATTGTTGTCAAATCCTACTCTCCAAATACAGGAGCAGACGACTGTAGATGATCGTTGGCGATCGCCTACAAGCAGCGGGTTGCGGTGGTTGTTTGTTGGTGGTTGCTGGGGCTGGAAGTGTTCGTTGTATCAACACTGCAAAATATTAGACTTCAACTTTCTCATCCTAGGCTTTGGTCTTCTATTGACTCTATTTATAGAGTCCAAATTGCAAAACAACAAAGAATCCAAACCACTCTGATCATATGGCTTGGGGAGATTCTCTCAATAAGACTATGTTCTTTGGGTATTTAACATCTTTAATGATGTCGAAATTGAGAGATCTTGGGCTAATGATGACAAATTCATGGGGTTGTGTATCAAATTCATGATAACAAAGACGGTTTTGACAAAAAAAACTAGCCTAATGATGAAAATTCATTGGGTTGTGTATCAAATCAAAATCGCACATTTTAGACGAATTTCATCATAATTTGATAGCGAGCTTCATACAAATAATGAAATACCAATTTAATTCTAAAAATAAATTGAAAAATTTCGAGATCCATGTAAACAAAATATTTTGTTCCCATGCTCAAGTTTTATTTTTTAATCTGTTGCTGAATTATATCATTACTTTCCTATAAGCAAACAACTTATCTACAACGCTGTTCCTGCAGCAACAAATCTCAATTTCAATTTCTAAGCACGGAGAGACAGAGAGATCATCTCACTGCAACCTCCACCTCACTACTAACAGCTCCATCTACCTTCCTTCCTCCTACTTTATCCTCCAAAGAACCTCTTTTCATGGCGTCCTCCGCCGCCGGCTGCTCCCTGAACCTCGCATATATGTCCCCCTTATAAAACTTTCTCGTCCTAACAGCCAACACCAGCGACACAACCGCCCCAACCACCGTCGCCGCCGTAATAATAAAAAACGACAGCTGAAAACACTTCACCCCAATGCAAGTCCCCTCCTTTCCCCCTCCGTTCTGCCTCTCCGTCTCCCTATCGTACAAATGCCCCGCCACCCTCACATTCAGTATATAAGATCCTATCGGACTCGCCACGCCTCCAAAATTGTAAAGCGTGGAGTAATACTTCAGCCCAAACAACTCCGAAATGATGGCAAACAGCAACGGCCACTGCGCTCCGAAACAGAACCCGACGATCACCGACGCGAGGTAGAGCGAGTTGGGCACGCCGAAGGCGATCAGGAGGTGGCCGGCGCAGGCTAGAAGAAGAACGACGGTCAGCACGAGCGGCCGCGGGACTCTGTATTTTGTCAACAGGATTTCTGATAGGAAACCAGCGGCTACTCTGCCCATGGCGTTCCAGATACTGATCAGGGAGACGAAGGTGTTGATGCTGCGAGATGGGTAGCCTAACGATTCACCGATTTGCCCCATGTTGTCGATAGCCGTTAAGGTTCCTCCCACGCCGCAGATTGTGGAGAAGAAGAGGACTAGCATGTCGATGCTGAACAGGGCTTGGAGGATGGAGAAGTCCTCGCCCCTCGCAGGAGGATGGAGGATTTTTGATATGAAGGAGATGGGTTTTTGGACTGTTATTAGTTTGGTTTCTTCGGAGGTCTTCAGTTCTTGTTCGCCGGAGGAGGGGGTGCCATTGATGATGTTCAGCTGCTCTGTTTTCGTCCTGTTCGGCGGATTGGCTTCTTCTTCCCCTCCCGGCGCTATTGGGATGATTTGAGATGTATAAAAAAGAAAAAATGTGTTATTTTATTTGGTGGCCCGTCTTGAGAAAAAAAAATTGCGTGCGATAGACGTACATAATGCTGCGTATGATATTTGAGTTATATCAAGGATACAAGGAAGTTACCTTTACGGTATAACTCCTTGTAACCTCCATGTAACATTCTGTAACTTATCTGTAAACTAAAATAAATTCCGCGCATCTGTTATTATATATTAAGAATTTTTTTGTAGGTTACATGTAAGTTACAAAAAGGTTGCAGAGAGGTTACAAGAGATTATACCGCGAATATAACCACCTTGTACCCTTGGTATAACCTCAATATCGTACACAACGCTGCGTACGTCTATCACAGACAAATTTTTTCCCGTTTTGAGGAGATATTACATAATTCTTATTAATCTAAATTCTAATTTTTACATGTATAAGAATAAAGTTTTTAATATTACATAATGAATATCATTATTTTTATTTTTTAAAGAAGAAAAATACTCTTTTCATAAATAGGGTTATGAAATCAAAATATTATAAATATGAATATCATATTTTGAATGTTTGGATATATGAATATTTAAGAAATGTAGGTATATATGTAAATTTGAATTTAATTTAATAATGCAACAAAATAGTTAATTTTAATAATATCGTCGAAAGTTATAATTTAAAAATAAAAATGCAATTTTTATTGTATACGAAGAAAAGCAATCATAATCACCGACTCTTCATTAATTTGGAAAAATTATAAATCAGGTGCTTCTCAAAGTAAATAAATAAAAAAAAAAACAGGATGCAAAATAATCATAAATAGTAAAAATAATATTTTATATTAAATAAAAATTTGTTTAAGTTATTCTAATCAAAATTTCGATTAATGAATCTACAAATAATTAAAAATTTTATGCAATAAATTAATGTAAAATTTAATTAATTAATTACCTTAAAAAAACTATTTCAAAATAAAATATAAAACTCTTAGATTTCCCCTTAATATTCATCTTAAATAACCCACAAAATTTGCATGCTTCTACCCACTAAATCTATATTTGCATTTCTTTAGTTTGTGTAATTAAAAATAAATATAGAATTAAAAGTATTTATATATATTTATATTTATATTTATTAAATTAGATAAATAATGTAAATGTTAAATGTTCGGAAAAGAAATCGGCAGCATTAATACTTCTACACCGCTCCTCTGTCACCGCCCTGCTCTGCTTCAGGCTCTTAACTTCCTCCCGCACCACCACCGCGACGGGGATGAAGAGAAGGAAGATAACGGCGGCGCCATTGGCAGCCAATTCCGCACGGGAGAACGAAACGAGCTTCTCCACAACAATAATAACCAAGAGATAGCCACCGAGCGCCACGGCGAGATACAGAAAATGATAAAACGTTTTGTCCGCAACCGCCTCCCTTCCACGCGGCGGTTCAATTTTCCGCACAGTGTATACAAACACAAGCGACACGGCGGCCGGAAGCCAGGCAACAAGCAAAACCAGGGATTTGGAATTGTCAGCGCCGTAGAATCCCAAGTAAAGCTGCGTGAAGATTGCCCCGCTGAGACCCACGAAGCATTTCAGTAACCCAATCACGATTCCGCGGCTCTCCGGGAAGTTCTTGACGGCGGTGACGAGCGCCCCGGTGTTAGCGAAAGCCTGGGAATTTGCGCCCACGCAGATGTAGAGACACATCTGCCAAATGGGGGGGCGGGGAAGGCGGGAGGTGATGGATAGGTAGATCATGAGGTAGCCGAAGAGGTTCATGAAGGCGCCGAGGAGGAGGACGACGAAGGGAGGGGTGATCTCGTTGATGAGGCCGGAGAGGATGCCGACGTTGGCTCCGAGGTCTTTGAAGAAGGAGAGAGTGTTGAGGGTCTGTTGGTTGTAGTTGAGGGAGGATTTGATGTCTTTGGAGTAGATGCCGAAGATGTAGGTGGCGCCGGAGGCGGACATGATGACGAAGCAAGCGTAGAGCATGAACCAGCGGCCTTTAAGGACTCGGGTGGCCAGATGGGTGGCGTTGTGTCTGAAGTTTGGGGGCGGTGTGGGATTGAAGGTGGTTAAAGCCATGGTTCTCTGTTTTGCCTTCTCTTCTGTTCTCTTTTAATTGGGTCTTGAGTGAGGTTTAGAAAGGCTTAGTTATAGCGTTTAGACGCAGTAGTTTTCTATTGGAGATAAGTTGGTTGTATTTATAAATATTAAAGTTTTGATTTGCAACAACTTCCATAATTTTAGAGAGAGAGAGAGAGAGAGAGAGTACCTAAAAGATAAGAAAATAAAAATATGTTTCGTGCCGTATGATGTCTATCCACAATATTTTGATGAAAGACAAAAAAATTGATGTCAAACAATACTTTTAAAGGATGAAGTTCTGTTATTGTGCGCTTTGGCAAGTGGACTCGATTCAACCACTTCGATAGGTGGTCTTCGTTCCGGCACTTGGACGAGTGAACTCAGTTCAACCACTTGGTAAGTGAGCTTAATTCAGCCACTTTAGAGGCTGGGCTTGGTTCAATGAAAACTGCCAGATTCCATGACAGAGATTCATGCGGCTTGTAAGACTTATTGTCTTCCATATCGGATTCCGTATTGAAAAACTTCATTAGACATTTAAGTTATTTTTGCGTATACATTTAGTTCCACAATTCTTTTGGCTCTTTGATCAGGTTATGTGGGAAGAACAAGAGAATGAGAATACTTTGATTTTTTTGCAGTTACAAGAATTTCTTATTTTCATTGGGCTTTGTGACTTAGATCATGGATCATCGAGGTGAAAACTCTGTTTGATTCAAAATGGTACCGTTTTTAACCTAGGGACACACCGACGTTTCCTTCAAGGAGTCAGATCATTCATATTCTTTGATGATTCATGACCGACCTTCTCCCGGGGGCACTTTGTGCTGCACCTATATGGACTAGCCACTTGAATTATTGTGGTGAATGACACATGTTACATTCTCGGAACCTTGGCTCTCTTAAGGCAAATGGTCAATTCAAATCATCAATTCAATCTGTTGAGATCAACACAATTTTTATTTGTGATCAAAGAGAAACCATCTAGTTGATTTGATGGCAAAGGACTAGTTGGTCGTGACTCGCCCTAGGACGACCATTATTACATCATTTGGGCTACCAGTAAAGAAAGTACAAGGTTAAGTTGGAAGTTATAAGTAACATTGATTGTAATAGTTATTAAAATTTTAAGAATTTGCTTCTTTCAGGGTTAAATGAGCATTGTGGGAGAACCATAAGTCCTTCATTTTTATAGAAAGTTCACTCCCGGCTAGTAAGTTTGAGGCATTTCTTTGACACTTCGTTTTTCGCTATGAGCAAGATTTCTAATGTTGAGATGAAAATTGCATGTTCTCGTATGGAAGGCAATATTTGTTATAGAAAATAGTCAGTTGTTCAGATATTAAAAGATGAATCTTAAAAAAGAACCAAGCTTTTTATGGATTGTAGTGTCATGATAGAAGGTTCTTATTTTGAGCTTCCTATAAAAAAAAAGGCTTTCCAGACCTGGCCTTAGATGAAGCACAGGGAACTTATTTGGTTGATAAGGTACTGCCACCTTCTCTAAAATTTTGTTCTCCTAGGAAGATTTCCTCTGAATTGAACAATCCAATGAAGAGCCAGCTTCTCGACGTGTCCTAAGGACCAAGAGCATATAGTTTGATGGCTTTGGTTGAGCCCCACGCTCCAGGCGCGTTAGTTACATTTTACTCTTGCAAGTTCTGGAATTATCATTAGTGTGATAAGCTCTCCCATGTCCAGTGCATTTTGGAGATCATGTTCAAGGACTTTCCATTAGTAAGAAGATATTCCCCCAAGTCTGGTATTATTGAGGATGAAGTCCTGAGACAGGGTGATGCTGGTTCGTCTTCTAAGGGTAACTTAACATGACCTCATCTATTTGGGATTTTTTTCTTATTGAACATGATCTCTTACTATATTTAGGGATATCAATCGATAAATATATTGAAAACCTTAGAATGGGTGATACCAATGTTGGGACCCCCTTTAGAGCTGCTACGTCGATAGAAATCTAAATTCCCAATAAAGATATCATTCCAACTATTTGAGAGGTTCCTGCTCTGTTTGAAAGGACCTTGTTGAGCTTTAAACCATCATCCAATATTCATTTTTGTCATGAAGATGATAATAATTTGAGAGAATTACTAGTCACACTAGAAGACAAATTTTTTGAGGCAAAAGGAAACCTTGCCAATCTGGAACTTAGGAAATTGGTTTTCGATCTGAAGTCATAGGATCTAGTTGTTGAATTGCTGGAGGAATTCACTAACATCGGCTAGATACTGGAGATCGTAGAGGTTGAATTAGCCTTTTCCAACAACATTTTGGATTAGGAAATCCTGTCATCTTTATTGCTGGCGGTTAAGTAGTGTTTCAACTCCTTTGATTGGGGACTATTAATATGGAGGATATAAAAAATAAATATATTTTCACTTTTTATGCATAAGAATTGCCATGTTTGCACTCATTTTTTATCTATAAGGTTTGAATTCTTCGAACAAATGTTATACTTTAGAGTTATTTGTGATTGCTTTTGATTATATATGAAAACGTTTTTAGCACTTTTTATATGTGATAGTTTATAATCTTGCCTGAAGTCTGCACCCCTTGACCTTCTTTTTTGTGCTTAGGCATCGATCGATCACATATTTTTTTTGAAGAAGATGATGGTATAATCATTTTATCATTGATTCCTCTTTAACTTTCTCTTCCTTTTGTTTCATCTTACTAGTGATTTGCTTCTAGTAATGGCAACCGACTTGGAAAAGTGGGGTTCAACTCCCTCGATAGCAAGATCTCATAAAGGTTCACAAATGGATTGTGGTTTGCTGGCAGAAGCACATTCAAAATTCGTATTCGACAATATCATGACTTTGAGATTGTCTAGAAAAGAGGAAATCCAAAACACCATTTATGCACATTACATATGTATGCATTTCAAACAATTTCAATCAGGTTTCAGTTCCTTCTATGTGTGGAGTTGATAGATATTTATACTTCTTTGGGCTTGTTCTTGCTCAAATTGGCCTCAGCTCAATTGTGAAAGTAATAGAGGTCATAATGTATGCTTGTGTTCAATCTTTATTTTGGTTCATGAACCTATTCTAGCACTCCTTCTTTTTGATGGTTCAAAATAATAGAATGATTATCTTTTCTTTACAGTTAAAAATGCTAGGTCTTGTAAGCAAGATTCCTACTTATTGGAAGAAATAATTTTATTTTATTCGTAGAAAAAATTATTGGAATTGCCCCAACCAAGATTCAGCGATTAGGAAAGAAGATGCCTGACGTTCGACTGTTGACATCTGCAGAGGATAGAATTTTTTGGGTTTTGAATAAGGTGCAGATTGACATTACTTGGTACACTTCACCTTATTTGCTCAAGTAAATGTCGAAAGGCAAAACCTTTAGCTTCTAATTCTGTAGTCATTATTCTTCTTAGACATATCATTGGTTGGGTCGTTGCCTACCGTTGTGATTCTTTTGAATTTAGATTAGAAGAACTTATCAACAAATGACCATGACAATAGGATTACATCTATTCAATCTCTTCTCATGCCTTTTGGCTTTGCCAGGTTTTTGAGAGCTAGCTTGAGAGGTAATATTCTATAAGGGGGTCTTCCACCACTTCAGCCATGACATACCAAGTTGAAGTTGTCTCTTATATAGAACTTCTCTTTCAAACTTAAATTGGTTCACCCTATTTTTCTCAGCTTGAGCTTGGAGTATGAGGGATCTCTCCCATACAACCGTAAATTCCTGTCGAAGATTGGTTTTCTCCTCATCCATCCTCTCCACTTTCCCTAAAAGTACAAGCAACTTGTGTACCTCCTTGCCTCGATAAATCCCGATCAATTGAAAGAAGTTGTTCTCAATCTCGTTCAGGTGGTGAGCCAATGACCTGGGGATATACAACATCCACCAATTGCTTCCCCACGAACCTCCAAAGGACTGTATGGGTAGTTAATCCCACAATCCTTGCTCAAGTTTTGGTTACCTTCGAGTGTCAACTAGGCAACCACCCTTAGCACCACAGTCGGGTTCTCACCAACTTTTGACGAAGGCGAGTCATCACCGAGGGCTATTGGGACTGGATCAGCTGCACCAAGAGACTACATAAAAACGAGGGGATCTATAAATAATTAAAATCTAACAAGCAAGATTGATGCTCTTCATACCTAGGCATCAATCCCACTTAGATGTTGTAAGTGGCACGACAATCTTCTTGTGCCACAGGTGGCGGTAGAGCACCAACAGTTTCTTGCACCCCAGGTGATGGCATAGCACCAATAGTTTCTTACACGATCTATTAGGACAACAGGGCATGTGCCGCAATAGAAGCTTGAGCTAATGGATCGATGATTGAGCTTGTCACCTATATGTTCCTTCGCCTCGTACCGAGAAATGAATATGATAACGCCCACTTAATACATGAGCACAATCATTTTTTTTTCCTTAAAGAATGTTTTGCTGCTTCTTTTCACATTCCAGGTAGCATTGCTCCTTTGGTCTCTTAAAGGCGACCGAAGCAGATCTTTGATGGAGATATCAATAGGGGGATTTGACATGTTCTCCATTGCAATTCTCGAAAGCTGACTGATTCAAACGAGAAGGGATGCAACACAAATATGACATTTAAAGAATATCACAACACTAGGGCTGTCAAATCGGTTCGTTATTCACGAATAACTTATGTTCGACATGTTAATAGCTTATGTTCGATTCGTTCGCTAAACATATGAGCCGAACACTAACAACTTCTTACACTCAATATATAAATGAGCCGAACATAAACAAAGTTTTTCTCATTCGTGTTCGGCCCGTTTTAGCTCGAAATAATTACAATATATATATATATATATATATATATATATATATAAATTGATGAGTGTTATTTTTAAATAGTTTAATCTATTACATGGCTACAAGTATTTACAATCAATTAAAAGTATTAATTAAAAAATAAATTAAATATAAATTAAATTATATTTAAATGAATATTTTAATATAAATAAAAAGATTTAAATCTCACTCCGATCACTAACATCCTACGACTACATGACTAAAGCTATCAAAACGACTTGTAATTTATGAACAACTCGTGTTCGGCTCACTAAACAAACAAGCTGAACATGAACAAATTTTTGGAGCTCGATTTATAAACGAGCCGAAACAGAACTATAGTATTTTTTAACGAGCCGAACAAAAACCGAGTGTGGGCTCGTTTACACCCCTACATCACACTTTATTTATAAGGATCAAATGAGTGAAAATCAAGGAAGTTCAATTATTGAATCATTGATTAAGAATAAATGCTATATACGCATTTCATTAAATTTTTTTATTTTTATTGTGGCATTGCTTTCAAAAAGTAAGAAAATTAAAAAAAAAACCTATAGTTTATGCATAAAATAATGTGCTAACAGTGATTCTGAGAAGATCTAACAGTTCAAAGGAGAAGAGTACAACGAGGGGGAGCTTATAGATATAGGAATGTGAGGTTTATTTATCCAACTAAATGCAGTTATTCGAGCAAAAGCCAGCAAGGCCAAAATAGGACGAGCCATGAGGAGTTAAAAAGATAAGCAAATGATTTGATTTTGAATCATTCCTTCTGAAACAAGATAAGGAGGCATGTAAGCCAACCATCAAGAAAAAGCCGACTCGAGGTAAGACTCAATCCCTCACCGTTTCCAATCTTATTGGGGTTGTCTAGAAGTCTTCCCATCTATTATGAAGTGTCAACAACTAGACTAGATCAGCTGAACAACAACACCGACCAAGGCTTATCGACTGAACCAGTCCTACCGATCTGATGTCAATCAAGCTTAGCCGACCGAGCCAGAGAGCAACCGGGCGATAAACTCATACATGCAAAATACCGAGAATATGTAGCGCACCCCACTTTAAAGTAGGGGAAAAATTATATCATCATGAAATGTACCATCCCTCTATAAATAGGGTGATAATTTTGTGAATAATGACACATGGGTTATTTTTCACTCATCTCTCTCTCCCCCTAGAATAGATCGGCTGACCAACAAAGCCAACCAAGCCTTATCGACTGAACTAGCCCCGCTGACTTAAAGTCAATCAAGCTTAGCTGACTGAGTCAGACAACAACCGAGTGATAAACTCATACATACAAAATACCGAGAATATGAAGTGCACCCTGCTTTAAAGTATGGGAAAAATTGTATCATCATGAAATGTACCTTCCCCTATAAATAGGGAGATAATTTTGTGAATAATGTCACATGGGTTATTGTTCACTCATCTCGCCACCCTCCCAACACTCTATTCATTGGGTGTGATTCACAGACAAATCTTCATTTCAAAAATTCCAAAAGTCATCACACAATACCCTCACAGTGATTGATATATACAATGGTCGTTATCAATGTGTCAGGATATGAGTTGGTCGATAAATAATTTGAATTCTATTGAATAAATTAAAATGTTGGTAACAAATTGGTGTTTGATGGATGTTGTGAAATTTAGGATGAAAAAAACACATGAATCGACACAAAACCATAAGAACACAGAGATTTACGAGGTTCGGCAAAGATGCCTACATCATCGGGAGCAAAGCGGAAAATTCACTATTTCAGATGAGTTACATACACATAGGGTTACACTTCTATTTGTAGATAAAACCCACAGATAAATTTACAAACACACCCTCGCTCCCCCTAACCCACTAATCCAAGAGACCATCTCTTCATTCCAGGAGACACACCTCTCCAAATCCAAGAGACTGCAAATTCTTGGCATATGAGCCATACCTAACAATGGATAGAGATGGATGATAAGTTGGTGCCAGACATATGGAGTAGGGTTGATGGTCTCGTGTTAGTTAGCTTGGTTGGGCTGGCAGGCTAGTCGCTAGTAGAAAAGTTTGAATCGACTAGCTGGTGTTAGACAAATTCTAATGAGCTTGATGATGTTGGTGACTTCAAAAGTTAGGATCATATACTTGGCTTTCTCATGACAATTAAAGTTTATAACACATTAAAATTGACAATTCCTTATTTAGATATTATAATACACAGCGACAGACTACTTTGTGGCTGCTGACTCTCAACTTGGAAATGATGTTCTAATTCAAATAAGAAAAACCAATCCACAATAAATATGTCCATACATAACAACAAAATACGTGTACAATTCGAATTAATAAAACCAAAGTACTTCCATTCCACATTGTTTGACTTCATAACACTTGCACCAAAATAAGTTAGTTTGATGTGTTGAGAAATTACGTAATTTAAGAAAAAGTTAAAATTTTCAAAATAATGATTGATACATTTATATTTAATATGAATGTCAATTTAAGTTAGTGGGTTGGCAACATATTTGATTGAAAAATCAAATCAATTTAAATATTCAAGCGAAACCTGATTCGACCCGATCCTACTTAATCTGAATCAGACCTGTTTAGTCTTTTTATTATATAGATCATTAAGTTTCTTGGATTAACACAAACATGGTCAATTTTGTATTGATTTCGGCCTCAACCCACTCAAATACTACCGAGTATACATGCTAGATCCAAATCTAGCCTGAATAGTAGTCTGATCAACTTAAACCCAAATTTCTTTTAGCCGGGTCGGGTAGTTAGGTTAGGGTCAATTTTGGACTCTCCAAATTAAGTAATATATATGCATTTGATTGACTCAACATTTGTCTTCTTGACCAGTTTGTGGGGCTACTAATTTAATCTTAATTGACTTTTCTGGCTTGTGATAGGCTGCTTGTAACCGTTGGCATTTTATTTATTTTCTTTATTTGCTTTCACAATTAAAGACAAGTTAGTCCTCTTCTATTTTAACATACAAATCATTTGAAGGAGGCCCGAATCCAAATTATATAAGTTATCTTCAATCCATATTTATATAAAAATTTCTTTACTGTATAGACTTCAAGCTAAAGGGGCTTTTACATACATACCCCCAATTCCTATGTATTTACATATCTAACACCTATTTTTTTTCTTACATTTATACCTCCCTAATCTCTTATACATATCACATTAAAAACACCACCATTTTAGTATGTAAATATTGCTGGTGCTTGTCAATTATATTACTTTAATATAAAGTAAAATATGATCTCACTGCCTATAAAATATTTCCTATTAATATAAACAAAATTTGATCATAATGCCTACTAAATATTTATTTCATGTTCATGCATGTTTATGACATGTTTAGCATGAACTATGCTTAATGTATGTAATAGTTTGTAGTATCATTTTAGTGATAAGATTATTAGTTATTTCGGCCGATATGCTAGCCAAATGATAACTCTTTTTAGATATATATATANTATATATATATATATATATATATATATATATATATATATATATATATATATATATATATATATATAAGATTTTTTAGAATTTTTTTAATTTTATAGTATAATCAATTATTTTCATAAGAGATTTTTAAATATTATATATTAATAATAGTAATACTGTTAGGCATGTTAAGCTGTTGATTTTGATTATAAATGTGCTGAAATCTTGATTTTGGTGGTTCTAACATTCTCTAGTAGGAAAAATTATTCCATACGGATCGGACACCGCACGCAGCTTGCGTGCGGTGTCCGATCCGGACCGTAAATCACCTGATTTACGGTCCTGATGTATTTCGGTGGGCCCCACCTAAATTTTTTTTAAAAAAAACGGAAATAATCTTGACCGTAGATCACCATGATCTACGGCCAAGATCGAACACCGCATGCAGAGATGCATGCGGTGTCCGTACGCAATAATCCCTCTCTCTAGTAGATAGCCAATTGTAAAAAGTAATAAAGTGTGGCATTTGATTCGACTAGAGTCAAAATAAGCCTAGTTTGAGTATTTTCAACATAGTTAGAGAGTTTGAGATATTAATGTAATGAATAAATGATTTTAAAATTTTATATGTTCATGGTCAAATAGAGCATCCCAACGAGATGAATCCGATGAGCAAAATATTGCTTCTGGCATACATCAGTAAGAAACTCAAATACTAAAAATGCATCTTGTTGTGTGCTAAAAAAATTACAGCAGTTGAGAGATTATTTAAAATTATTAGCATTGAATGTAGATTCAACGCATACAAAAAAAAAAAAAAAAATATGGGAGAAGACATCAAAATTTCTTATGTGGAAAACCTTAAGAGGGAAAAACCATGAGGGTCGAGCCTAATTGAGGTAATCCACTATATAAGCAAGAGTACAAATGTTTATTCTTCATTTAAATTAGAGAATGTATGATTATAGGATAATTAATACATCTGAAATATTACGAAGCACAAAAAAACACACAAATATATTCGTTGATCAAGTAATGCACAAATTACGAGTCCGTATATAGTTTCTATAGAAAATGAGTTAACTTTCTAGATTAAATTTTGTGAAAAAGAAATCTGAACCATGTTTGGAGGGAAAAATTTTCAAATAGATTAACCAATCTCCTTTGAATCAGACATAAAAAATTTAGTTCAATCCACTAAACCCTAAGTAGTTGAAAATTTATAACAACTCTACTCTTTAACCTCTCAAAGTCTATAAGAAGCATAGCATTTTCAAATTATAATTAATTTCTCATAATCATGTGAAAATCCCAATGTTTACAAATCTACATAAATGATTGCACGAATCTTACAATAATATTCCTATTCTCCTACTCCTGTGTATGTTATCCAAATCATTCCAGTAGCCTACTTTTGTAGTATTATATTACAATTAGTTTTAACTTTCTAAATGGTTATTTAGAAGTAGATAAAACATATATATTTAACATATCAAATTGCAAATAAAAAGCTTAAAGTCTTACTAATTAGTGGATCAAATCTTCATTTTGTAAATCCTAATCCAAGAGAGACATTCAGATGAGTGATCAAACATAGTGATTAAAAGTATGAAATATTTTATTGCAAGTATAAAACAAACTTTACACATAAGTTGCAAAAGAACAAACTAGAAGAATTGTCACTTTACACCAAAGAGTTTCTCCTATATACAACTTAAGCACGTCCACTCTATTACACCAGTGAAATGAAAAGAAAACACACACATCATCTCTCACTCACGCTCATAATGTTTCTCCACTCTTCTCACTTCATGACTCCTTGCATTGTCGTCTCCAATCCTCTGTATCTTCTCTGATGCTTCATATTAAGCTCTTTAACACGTTGGCCATGAAACAAAATCAATTGAGATGTCTAAATCACAATCTTATGCATATAAGCGCCTAGGCGCCAAAATTGGAGCCCATTTCTCTGTATTCGGGTACCTGGAGTCCCAAAACTAGGGTCCAGTCACTTGTAGCTCTAGTTCAAGGCATCTAGGCAGTCCAAGACTGGTGCCTGAGACTCAGTCCAGCTTAGCTTGACTCGGTTCATTCCGGTTTAACCCTTTTTGAGTTATTTTGTTTTGCAAGTTGCCTAACCATCTTACATTGCACATGAATCACAAATACAAAAAAAAAAAAACATAAAAATAATATAAATAATATAAAAATAAAATAGAAATATCATATACATTTGATACTTATCAAATGCCCCTAAACATACAATTGCTTACCCTCAAGTAATTTCAAAATCTAGAATTAGAATTTGAAAAGGCTAGGGCAATTTATGGATTAAGGATTTCAATACTTATAATAATTCATTAAATATCTAAGTTAAAGTGCACAAGCCTCTCCTTCTTATAAAATTTTTGAAGCAAATTCCTAATATCCAAATTTAACCACTACTACTACTAAATATATATAAACCATCTTAAATTACGTATTTTATGTCTGATTATCATATAATTAATAATTCCCACAAAAAAAAA
>NEWO01000007.1:2504888-2530597 GCA_003013225.1 Phalaenopsis aphrodite
TATCTTTCTAAATACAAAATTTTACGAAGAGTTTTAGGAGATTTTGTGATCCTTTGACTTATTAGAAATGTTTATTAATACAAATTCTTAATAGTAGCTTAACCTCATGCTTCTCCTCCTAGATTTTAAAAATATTTTCTTAGAAAGCATGAACCTATTTTATTTTTTACTTCTTTTTACTTTTTATGGAGGATTATTGTATCTAGTTAAACTCTTTGCTAATTATTTAGCATATTGATCATGTCCTAAATCAACTTTTTTTCCTTCCTAACTTTCCTAAAATTTTGTAATTCAAAAGATAATAAGTAGGGATCAAATCATTTAAATGAATAAAGATTAAATTTTATAATGATATGTATTAATTCTATAAATAGTTTTTAATCCAATAAAAAATTATGAAAAAAATATATAAATTAGGTATTATTATAGTTATAAATCAGATATTAGTCAGTTACTAAGCTTATTCAAACACTTCATAAATTTCACATCACTTTAATTCACATTCTTTACTATATACTTATATGCTTCTACCCTTTAATTTTGTATCCAAAGTTAAATTTTTATTTTAATTTAAAGGGCCAGATATAAAGGATTGAAACTACATGAAATTTAGACAAACAAGTAAAACAAGTCACATATGATCCCATACTATACCAGATAATGAAATACATAACATAACATATCATGAACAAACATATATAAACTATAGACTCCACTCCTCAGAAAATGATGATTGAACATATCATAAACCATCCTTTATAAAGACTCCAAAGTCTCCAAGCTCCTCCACCTATCATAAAATCTATTGTTTATGATTTATGCCTACATTTTGTAACAAAGTCTTCCCCAACAATGGTAAATAACATCATTTGTAGCTCAAGACACATTAGTGGAACCATTTGAACTAAGAACAAACTTCCATTTCTTCTTTATTTTCATGTAAAAAATGTGCTTCTTTTTTATACCCTTCTATTATTTGTATATTTGTTAGAATATTAGAGGTAATATGCCATTTCTTGTTACTTAGACACAACTAAATAAAGCTTTAATGGTGTAAATGAACATAGGCTTCCCGTTTGTCCATAAGTGTAATCAATTAATTGAGATTTGCCACAGAATTAACTTAACTAGTTTAAGTACGTGCCCATGAGTTTGCTTTTATTATTATGGAAGAGAGGAAATAAATGACATATAAATCATGAATATGAAAATCATAACCAAGGGAAAATGCTGAGATATTTGGTACAAAAATAAGGGAACGAGTAATCACGCACGCAAATATCAAATTGTGGAATCAGATCCATTTCCTTAAAAGACCGAACTGAGATCACCAAACAGACCAAGTCAAACCCTCTTCTACGATGTTTTATTTGTCATATCTGTTTACGAAAGTGATCAGGTCGCTTCCGATGATTCGGACTGGTCCGATCTAACAGGAATAACGTTCAGTCATCAATATATGTATTTAACAAATTTTGAGTTTAATGTATCATGTAAAGGATGCCATCACATGGTTAACATTGGGCTGTGCATCAAGGGGAGGTCGCGTCCAAAAATACTCATGCAAATTGTATTCCAAATAATTGATTAAACAATCCAGCCATCCAAAATTTATATTTTATATGAAAAATATTTCAATGAGAAGCTTTGATGTGACAGACCATTGCTCAGTTGTTTTTTGAAATTTAAGTTACTAGTCTTCACTAGATGTGGGACTAAATGAGCAGGTGACAACTCAAACAGGTTTTTCTTTTATCGGACCATTTACATACATACCACCTAATCTCAATGTATTTACATATCTAACGCCTAAACTTTACCTTTTACATTTATACCACCTAAATTTTTAACATCGCATAAAAAAAAAATCATATTTTTATCTTTTGAAAAGTGAAATACAGTTTCTGAGTATTGATAAGGTGGCATGTATGTAAAAATTGAAGTTTAGGTGTTAGATATGTAAATATATAAAAATTTAGTTGTATGTATGAAAAAGGTTAAAATTTCTTATTATTATTATTTAAGATTAACAAATATCAATATAATCTTATCAAATTGACGTACCAAAAGTTTCACATTTCTAAATATTTATCGAAGTGAAGTGATTTCAATTGGCTTAAACATATTTTTTTGCTATCGAAATAGTGAAGTGTGATAGACATTAAATTTATTAATATAATAAATTTGCCCTCAAAATAAAGGTTGGTTCTACCCCCATACAAGATTGCAAAAAAAACATAATTTAGTTTGTTTTATATTTAAGTCGATCGGCAGATTGACATTTTCTCTTATACATACGTAAAATAATGAAAGTAATGCTTGCTAATGGTATAGAATATCAGTTACTCTCTGACTCGTTTGGTTGAGTTTGTATAACTGTGGCTCGGTATGGACAATTCGATCGGTTGGGCTTAGCTAGTGTTGTCGGCCAGTTGAGCTCGATTATCTTTGGATTGGTAGGACTGGTCAATTGGCTAAGTTAGTCTGACTATCAACCTTTGTTAATAGAAGGAAGAGCTTCTGGACACCCCGGTATGATTGGAGATGCCTAGGGGTTAGATCTTCCCTCGAATTTGCCTCTTCATGTCGGTTAGCTTGGCTATCTCTTTGTTTTAATTTTATTTGAATGGCTCCTATTCAGGTCATTTGGTGACTCGGTCGGCTTTGATCTTGCTATCTTGAGCTTGGATGGTTGCATCTGGTTGGATAAGTGGACATCTTGGTCTTCTATCGCTTACTCTCTTCCGTATGAACCATTGATCTCCCCAGGGACTGTGCTGACACATTTTTTATATACATATTTTAGTTTCTCGATTATCTTACTTTTTGAAAGCGACGATGTGATAAGATTAAGAGAATTCAATGCAAATAAATTATATAACATTTATTCTTAATCAATGATTAAAATCAAACTCACTTGATTTCTATTTCTTTGGTCCTTAACGAGATTTTTTGATATTACATATTTGTTTTTCATCTCTTTTCTTTTGAATTGATTATTTTTCAAGCGTTGTCATAGAAAATGTATCAAATCTTTCAGTCAGTCCCCCTAACAAAGACATGCTACGTGTCGCCTTTTGGAGACTGAAGCAGTGGTACAACCTGAAAGGTGAAATGAAGAAGAAAACTACTAGTAAGAAAAGAAAAAATGGTTATACTGGCTGATCAGATGAAGACATTTGATTCATTCTTCGATCCTTAATGAAGGAACGTTCGAACAACCAACCCGACAATTGATCTGTTGGCTTAACCTTCTACTATGGTACAAGACCTACTGGCTAAATACACCACACAAGAAACTGCTGGTGCTCTGTTGCCTCTTGAGACGCAAGAGGTTGCTAGTGCTTTCCCTCCACCTGGTGATGATGTCGTGTTGGTTACATCATCCGAGTGAGATCATTCCTTGATATGAAGAGCCTCAATATTACTTGTTTGGCTTTGATTTTTTATGAGTTTCTTTTTCTTTATGTTTTTTTTTTACGTCTAAACTGTTGGATATGAGTGATGATTCACGCTTGACAAATGTTGGTGGGGTCGGAGGTGCCTGGCTAAGCACATGTTGGAATTGAGTCAGTGACCGACACTCAAGCGAGAATGGTGGGATTGACAGGTCAGATAATCCTCGTGAGGTCCACATGGGAGAAACTATTGGACGTTTGGCATCTCTAAGGTTGCTAGCTCATCATTTGGATGAGATTGAGAACTCCTTCGCTTTGTCGACTGGGATTCAACGAGGGGAGGAGCTTCACGAGTTGCTTGCTCGCGTGGAGAAATCATAAAGGATGGAGGAGGCCTCTCTACACTAGGATTTGTCGGACATCTGAGATACATGCCTCATACTTCGGGCTCAAGCTGAGACATATCGGGAGAACAATTTAAATTTGTGAGAGAAGTTTTGTATAAAAATCTGCATCGGCGAGGCTACATCATTGCCGAAGTTGCAGATGATCCGCTTATAAAATATTATCTCTTGGACTAGCTTTCGAGCATAATTTGTAAAACTTTTTTTTTAATAATTTTTTATCTCAATCCTATATTAATGTGCTCTTTCTTTCAACACATTTTTTGAAATTATTGTGCGATCCATTTTTACCCCTATGTGAAGGTTAGGCTTCCACCATTTCTCTATATATAAGGGAGAGATGCTGGATTGATTGTATGCTTTTACTTTATATATATTTTTTCTCTTCTCCCTATTCCCTTAGCTTTCTTTTGTTTGGTCTCTATTTTGATAACTCTGAAATACTCTTTAAAATTCTTTGAATCGATCAACGCCTTTGGCCAATTGATGATGACTCGATGATAGATGGATCAGTTACAGGATGCTTGCGTCTACGATTCCACCATCAATCTTTGGATCCCCAGTGAGCACGAGCAGTGACCACTATGAATGGCTCTGTTATTCTCTTCTACATGGATCAATTCCAATTTGCATTGAGGCCGCCTCTCCGCTGTGAGCAGTGTGCTATCTTTAACAACTTAGGAGTTATTCCCACTCAAATTTTGTCAAATTCCATTGCTGTCATTATGACTTTGTCATTTTCTAAAGTCAATAAAAAATTTCTTGGTCAAAGAAGCTCTTCACATATTTGTTCTTATTGCGGTCAGCAAGGACGATAATGTCCAGTTTGCCTCTCTCAGCAAGTTCCAGCTTTTAGGGTTGGAAAATAATGTGAAGGATTGTAAGCTTCAGTTTTGTGTTGGTTCTTCTCTTTCAATGTTGTGTATTTAAAATTTTCCTCTGATATCACTCTTTACAATTTTAATAATTTTGAATTTTTCGTCCAGTGGCCCTCCATTCAAGTTGAAGAAGAAGGTGTCAAATCAGGTACTGGTAGAAGCAAAAAAGGTGAAGGGCAAAAACTTTCGGTCCATCAATACCTTGATCTAGTAGTTATTGATCAAATATTAAAATAGAAGGCTCTCAAGCAAATGAAAGAGGTAGATTGGGTGGCCTTTAACACTAGGGATTTCGAGCGAGAGCCAGCGACTACTACCCGAGCCATGAAGGAGAAGTTTTGTACGACCGCTTGAGCTAAGGTCTCTCACCCAAGGCTTTTCAAATAGCAGATCGAAAGAGCCTTTGGTGGTTTGTGTCAAAGAAGATCTCCAAGGTGCTAAAATAATATAATTTATGTTTGAGTCCTCCATTTTTTTCCAAATGATTGTTACTAAAGAGATAAACCTTAAGAGAGATGAGCTCCAGTGATGCCTACTAAAATCTCTTTATCGATTGCAAGTTCTTTGGTTGTGAACACCTATAGGCTGAGAAGACACTGAATTGGGTGGAGTTAAGTGGTGCCAAGGATGAGACTTCAACAGAAAGATCAGAAGCGAGATTTGTCACCCATTAATTGACTGCTTTGACATTTATTGAGTTGTCAGTTAGGTGCATCTTTATTTGATGGTAGCCGTATAATGCTTCGAGGAAGTTCATTGCAGAGTGTAGACCACTGCATCCATGAGCGCATCAATTTAAGGTAATGGGTGGCTATCCTTCGGGCAGGCGGTGTTTAGATTGGTGAAGCTATGCACATCCTTTACTTGTCAGTTGACTTTTGCACCATGATCACGTTGGACACCCATGTTGGATACTAGACCTCTTGTATGAAGCCAACCTCACATATGTTCAGAACCTCCTCTTTAATCGGCTCAGCTAGAGCAGCGGCCAAGGACCTCATCTTCTTCTTCATTGGTTGGGCTGCTGGATTGACATTCAAGCGGTGGCACCTAACAACGATCAGTATCCTAGCCATCTGCTGCAGACTATGTGAAAATGTCTCGATAGTCCCAATTGGTATTAATCATCATATCCTCTATCCCTTCATCAGAAGCTTCATTTATTAGAAAAAAAAATATCGGGTTCGCCCTCGATCATCGGAATTTGATGAATGATCTTGTTGGTCTCGAGGTCCCTTACACATAGATTCCAAAGCTTGAAAGACTCTTGCTCGATTCTTCCAACAGCCTAAAGACGAAATATGTGGGACTACTTCAGATTTCTTTGTATAGTGATTACTTCCTCATCGCTCGGAAACTTTAATGTTATGTGATAAGTCGAGGTAACGGCCTTGAAAGAGTTGAAGAAGGGGTAGTTGAATATGGCACTATAAGTGGGTGACGAGTCAACCGCCCTGAAGTCTTTCATGTTTGTAATTTTTTTATAATTTCCCCCCTAGATGACTAGCAGAGCAATGGTCCCAAGTGCTTCCTACTTCTCGTCGGAGAAGTTAAAGAGCGGGTTTGCTGCTGTGACGATCATTTTCAAGACCCTTCTCATACACTGATTTGAACAAGATGTTCATCGAGCTGTCAATGCTGATAAAAAAGTTACAAATGTGGTAGTTGTCGATCAATGTAGTGACGAAGATGGCGCTATTGTATGGATTCTCGTAAGGGGGAAGATCCCTCGCTAGTGAATGCGATGAGGATATGAGATGCATTTGGGAGCGATGGTAGCTGCACATAGTTTTCCCGATTAAAGGATCTTCAGGCTAGCTAGGTGAGATGAGTCTCCAACACCTCCAAAGATTGCATGAACTATTTCTGTGATGTGGATTGTGTGGGCTCAAATTTTCTTGTTCAAAATTTCCTCTACCAAAGCTTCCATTATCATTGGGTCTTTGCTCCTGAAGCTATAAATTTTTTTGACTTCTCAACCTTAATCAGTTCCTTGAATAGGAGTTGGAGATGTCAGCAATCCTTTGTGTCATAACCATTATCTTGATAATAGACGCGATACTTCTTGTGGTATTGACTGTAAGCTTTAGTTTTCATCAGAGGTGCTCCCTTGAAGACCTCTTTATTTTAGATGTCCTCAACTATCTTAATTGTTGAAACTCACAACTGAGTCATCATGTTTAATTCTTGGTTGGGCTGCTCATTATACTAAATCGACCAATGATCAGGATATTGAGCTTGATTTTCTCGATTATATGTTCTATGAGTCACCCTATGGTCCCAGGACAAACAAGTGTCTTCGCATTGCGGACGAGTAAGAGGATTGAATTGTCCCTTGCTCTTCACTTATCACTTTGGAGGGCCTCTTCTGTGGGCGATGGGTGAAAGACTCTGTTATGGAGGAAAAGAGGGTATAGTTGCAATCCTTGACCAATATGTGTTTGTTCACAATCTTTAATAGCTTTGTAGGTGTTTTCGGTCATTGTAGACCCAAAGCATACCAAAAGGGTCCTTCCTTCAATCCTTAAGCTAATTCATCAAGAGCTAATATGAGCTCAATGTCTTGCACTTCTAACATCTCCTTCTAGACGTGGGTGATGAAAAAGCAAAGGTTCTCTTTCTATCACTTATTGGATTTGCAAAAGGGCCTTTAAATTCATCTAGGTATTTTGGGCGCTGACAAACATATCCAAAAATATTAGCTTGAAATTAGTGAATGATACAATCACTCAATGAGATAATGCATTGAACTGCCTGAGAGTCGATTCCCTCACGATGATAAAGAAGATATGACATTTTAGTGCGTTGTTGATCTTAATAAACGCAATCAACTCAAACGAGGTTTATGTAGCTGGTCAGATAGGTATGACACTTATAAGACTCCAGTGTAAGAATTTTTCAGAGATTTGATGAGAAAATGTATTCTCTGGCTTCATGGTGCCTCAATACGCCTAAATAATGTCAGACAATCAGTGTTGACTCACCTCTATCAAAGTACTAGGAGTCACATTCTCTTTCCAAAGCTAAGGATCTATTTGATTGTTGGGAGCTCGCCCTTCCTCTATGGGATGCTGCTTTCTTCTCTCAATCCACACATCTCAGATGTCATACAACATTTGATTATTCAACTCATAGAATTGATGGTTCATGAACTTTTTGGTGCACTCTATGTTGTCAGCGCCCTTTTTCAAGTTTCTTCTCCATGGGTTGTTCCTTTTCTTGTCAATGACATGTCCACGCTCACCGCACCTTTTAAGACGTTGAATCCTGCTTTATTCATGATTCACACCCAAAGGAATAGAGTGTAGAAAAAAAAAGAGATACAGAAAAAGTGAACAACAAATAATTAGTAAATTGTATCAATCATGCTGACCTTTCTTGACTTTTTTGGCTATAATCAGGTGTATTTGTCTACATTTGTACATGAAATGATCTCCCTATTTATATGAGAGATATTACAATATCGTGCTCACAACTTTGCTTCTGCTTTAATGTGGTTCAAAATATTATAAATATTTTAAATGTACGAGCCCATCACTCGGCTATTATATAGCTTGTTTGACTAAGTTTGTATGACTTTGACTCAAAAGGGTCAGTTCGATTGGTGGGGCTTACTCGATATTGCTAGTCAGTTGAGATTAATTAGGTTTGGATCAACGGGATTGGTCTGATTGTTGGTTTAGTCTAGTTGTCAACCTTAATAATAGATGGGGAAACTTGTAGACACCCTTGGTATGGTTGGAGATGTCAAGGGCTAGAACTTCCCTAGAGTCAGCTTCTTCAAGTAAGTTGGCTTAGATGTCGTTTTATGTCATTTCTGACCAAATTGCTCGAATCCAGGTCATTCGGTGACTTGATCAGCTTTGGCCATATTTGCTTCAGCTCAGGCGATTGTATATAAGTGAGCCTCCTAATTTTCTATTGGTGAGCCCTCATTTGTCACTCTCCTTTTTTTGTACCATCACGTCTCCTCAAGATCATCGCTGACACATTTTCCATATATTCTATATCTAAAATTTAATTGTTTATATTCATAATATTTGTAAATAAATGAAAAGATATATTTCTCTTCTTAAAATTAACACTATTGTTATATTTTTATGCGATGCTATAAAAGTTATAACTTAAATTTAGATATGAAATATATAACCAAAAAATCATGCTTGGCCGCTCCTAACTACTTTTTGAGTGATCAAAGGCGCACGCTATTAGAAAAAAACACTCAATTCATACGCATTCCCATATCTAACAACTAAACTTCAATTTGTAACCAAGAGCATGAAAATATATATATTTTTGATGTGATATCAAAAATTTTGGTGGAATAAATATAGAAATTAAAAATTAGGTGTTAGATATATAAATACGTAAAAATTAGATGGTATGCATGTAAATGTATCATGAAAAATATTACATCAGGACTATTAACGTAGAGCTATGTTCGGATTGGAATATCCGGCTGTGTTACGAAAATATTTCATCTGCGTTATTTGTAAAAATGATGTGTCATTCGAGTATTATATGATGTTATTCGATTATTTTGCAGTGTTATTGGAATATTCCCCTACGTTACTTGATTTGAGATTGTGATATTCGACATATTCCTTATGTTATTTCAGTTTCCATTATGTTAATGAAATAACAAAGCCCCAAATCAAGTAATGCAGGAGAATATTTCAATAACACTTCAGCTCCAAATCAAATAACGTGATGACATATTCCAATCCGAACGTAGTTCTACGTTAAGAGTCCTGATGTAATATTTTTCCTGAATAAAGTATGCCACATCGTTCATTTTTTAATGTCGTGATAATATATCATCATTTTATGAGTTAAATTTCTTTAGGCATTATTATTGCACATTGCGGCAACTTGCAAGAGATGACGCAGCAAATAAAGATCATTTCCTAAAATATATATATATATATATATATATATATATATATATATATATATATATATATATATATATATATATATATATATATATATATATATATATATGTAAATGAATTTTTTGTCACTACATTTTTCTTATTTATTTAATGAAAGAAGCTTGCCAAAACTGGCCATATATTACGAATGAGATTATATTTTAAATTCATGCATAGACGTAGACGCACTTGCATGAATATTATAGCAAATATCTTTTTCAAATAATTATAAATTATAAAAGAAAATTTTACATACAGATGACATAGTTCTTATATATTTACATATTTCCCATATTTAAAATTTATTATTTTTGCATTAAAATGTACATTTGCTTTTAATTTTTTTAATTTTTTTATTTAATTTTTTATAAGTTGCTCTCAATGATATTTTTAATTTGAAGTAAAATATTTGAATATTATATTTAGGTGTTAGATATGTAAATGTATAAATTTTTTTTATATATGGAAGTCATGCATTATAAACTTTGTGGTTTGAATTTTGTTGCGAATATGGAAACCGGTCCACTGATCAAATTGACATTTTCTCATGTTTGACATCAAATTGGATTTGATGCTCGAAAATAATTGCTAAATTAATTGTTTTTAATTCCTTATATGATTTACTGCAGAAGAGAAAAAATGAAATAATTAATGAGTTTCGTTAATTTTTTGATTAATTTCTTAATGAGCCTAATGATATGATGAAATTAATAAATAAACATGCTAGCTCCTCTTGTTATCCCTCTTCGACATTGGTAGCTTTCCAGGTTCTTCTTCTGGTGTGCTTCAATTTGAAGCTCTTGAGTAGAGAGAGAGAGAGGAGAGGAGAGAGAAAAAGTGTTTTCTTGTAATCGTTGAGGTGATCGACGGGTGTAATTCCTCAAGCTAATAAAATCCTCAGGAGCTCCGTGGAGGTAGACAATTTGCTGAATCATGTAAATATGTGCATTTTACTGTTTTCTGTTTTATGATTTTTCTCGACCTGATTTTTCCCTTTATTGCCGTCGTTTTTTTACAACAAATTTGTGATCTTAAAAAAAAGGCTTTTTTTTATTGGTGGATCGTGAATGACATTATCATGATATTTATGAAAAAGATTTGGGCCTTGGAAAATTTGCAAGGGGATTTTTAAGATTAGGGCTGTCAAAATGACTTTTTGTTCGCGAACAGCTTGTGTTCGGCTCGTTAAGAAGCTCGTGTTCAGCTCATTCGCTAAGTTAACGAGTCGAACACGAACAACACGAACCAATATTTGTTCGTTCGTGTTCTGCTCGATTTGGCTCGAAATATTACTAATCAATTATATATATATATATATATATATATAATTGATTATATATCTTTGATGAGTAGTATTATTAAAAAATTTAATTGACTACAAGACTACAAATATTTGTAATTAATTAAAGGTATTAATTAAGAAAATAGAATAAAAATTATTATGATAGATTCAAATGATGTTTTAAATTTTACCCCAATCCTTATCATTTTATGGCTACTTTATTAGGGTTGTCAAAATGACTTTTATTTCGTGAACGGCTCGTGTTCGGCTCGCTAAGCAAACGAGTCGAACACAAACACACCTTCTGAGCTCGAAATATAAACGAGCCGAACACGAGCTGAGGCTGAGCTCGCTCGTGTTCGGCTCGTTTAAACTCCTACCCAAGATCGCTAGCTAGGCCTAACTATCAGGATATATAGCAACATTAGGTTGGGTTAATGTTTGGAAAGTTAGCCTTTTTAGATACTTATCTACTCCTGTTTTGATGCATTAGTATTGGCACTATGCATATATTTCTTTTTAATTTAATCATGTGAGAAATATGATTTAATTAGGTCATCTGGGTACTCTATAAGTAGTTTCATAATAAATAATGAAGGCATTGTATAAAATAGTTTGGCATAGTATAAAGAATGAATGCATTGTAAAGTTGGTTCACAAGATTGATTGACTAAACTATCCTATCAAATTACGTGGTCGGATGGATCAAACTAAATGAGCCGAGTTTACTTGTTAAATTAGTTGATGAAATCGGCTTGTTGAATTGACCAGACGAATTGATTGATGGAGTTATTTGGCTAGATTGATATCTTGAATTGAACTAGATTGATAGCAGTTGGCTCATCTTTCTATTTGGAAAAAAATATTCCGTCTGGACATCTGTTTTTCCACATGATGGCGTGGATCGCATCAAGCCACTCACATGTGGTGTGGTTTGATCCATACCGTTGTCCAGATGTGTGTCGTTCGAACGAAATATTTCCTTCTTGATTTGGGCGCAGTCCAAAAGGAATTTCACCCGCCTGCTGAAGTGGTTGAACCGAGCCTACCAGTGAAGCATTTATAATAAAAGTCTTCTAAAGGTGCCAGAAACAGCTATCTTACCATCCATATCTGTTAGCTCGACGGCTATGATGGCTATGAATCTCACCCACATTAAAGTTGTCAATAGAGAGCATCAGGAAAAAGGAGCAATTGATACGACATCAATTATTAATTATGTTGGTACTTCATGTATAAAAAGGGAGGAAGTTTCTATCTTAGATGGGTTATAGCTATGTAAGAACCTCTCTAAAAGCCTAGGAATCGAACAAATTTTCACATTATTCCAAATTCCCTTAGGGAAATTTCATCGATCTCCCTCTTCTCCCTTCTCTCATTATCTTTACCGTAGCAGGTCTTTAACGTGTTGTATGAATCCATGAACAAAACGAAACCCTACATTCAGTATATATATGTTATTATTATTTATTTTTTTTGTAAGTTTCTGACGGCCTTAGATCTTCATAAACAATCTAATAAATAAAAAAAATAAACACTAACCCATGTACGCAATATCTAAAAAGATAAAAAGCTAAAATTTGAATTTTAACATTTTTTTTGTGTGTCCACACAATTCTAATTTTAATTGCAGGGACCCAACTATAGGTTGGGTTTGGGTCGGTGCAATTATGAATGTTTGAACCAAATTGGGAGAGGCAAATTCATCCCTATTTACTCGAAAAAATATTCTCCTGAGTCCTGACGTAAAGCTATGTCCAGACAACGGATGCAGTCCATTGGACAAAAAAAAAAAAAAAAACTCTAATACAATATTTTCTCCATCTACTCGGGCTAACTTTACTCGCATGGTCATCCCATACATTTTCAAACTTTACTCTATACATATGTCATATTCTTGCACATTCAATGAGAGATTTTCAACAAAAAAAAAACTATATCTAAGATATATAATAACTTCAAAGTTTGATTATCGTCGCCAAACTTCTAATGTTCATCTTTAACAATTGACACATCATATATGAATACTAATGTCATATTAAAATTTAGGAAAATTGAAGTAAATTCTCAACCATTAATGCTCTATTTTTTATTGGAAATTTATACTTTAATAGAGATCAGTCCAACATCATCAAACCATTCTGATTCGAGTTCAAACGAGAACAAATCAAGCATTTAAAGTGTAATTAAAAACTCTTAATGTTATTTTATGGATCAAATGATATATGAATTTTATGTGTCTTGATCAAGAGTCTAACAAGTCCAACTTCACTTAGTTTTGAAATCACTAAGATACTCAATAACTAAATCAGTATCGATTGATCTAAGAAATAATTTAGAATTTTACTTAAAATTATCAAAATGTCACTCTGCCTGTATTTCTCACTTGAATGAAATCTAAATTTAGAAAAATATTAGAAATTTGAAGAACCCCACAACCCTATCATATGATTAATGCCAATGTTTATGAATCTCAACTAGCTTCACTCTATTGTAGTTGTTATATTGTAGTTGTCCTGCCCTCATCCCTCTTTACACAACTCATCTAGTTATCACTGCCTGATTATGATTGACAATTATTATCAGCCAACCACCGTCACCGTAAGTAACATTACCCTTCACTTTTTCTCCAACCTTCTTAATTATAGTCACAATAAAACAAATTAGTGCTTTAAAACTTATAATATCATCTTCTCATATTATGAGGAAAAGTAAACTTCTTTAATCTCAATTATACAATGAACTATTTCATTTGGTCAGGCATAATGATTCTTCTCTTTAAATTTCTCATGTGAATGATTGTCTTTTTAATCTATATGTCTGCATAATCTTTAAACATATGTAAGTTTTAAAAACTACTTTTTTATTATGATGAATATTTTAGCATGGAATACAAATAATCAATATTGATTAGTCACAAATTGCTCATGCATATCTTATGAATTATCTTGTCGATTTGTCTCTCCTAAGGGTGTGAACGAGTTGAGTCGAGCTTGAGCCACTCTCAACCGGAACTTGATTACTTAATCTAGTTCGCGCTTGAGCTCAAGCTTAATTCTATGTGTTCAAGTCAGCGCACCAACCAACTTGTTTAGCATGAAAAAGAGGAAAAAAAAATTAATTTAAGCTAATTTTAAAATGAAATGACTAATAGAATGAGCATTTAATGTATAAATAATAAGAATCATTGACTTAAAATTTTGCATCATTAACTTAATATTTATGATTTTTCTCCTTGAAAATTTTTCCTTTAAAAATCTTAAATCCATCGCTTTCTCAATATACTATTATATTGACAAAATATTTGTACATCATTATCAAGTAGAGGTTGAGAAGTCACTAATGAACATTAACGACCCTGTCCCTCTTGAAGAATAATCCAGTACTCACTTTGTGCAGTTAGACTTTTAATGAAATCATTTTTACATTTTTTTTGGAAAGATTTACTTGCATGTCACTCAATTCTTATATATGTATTTACACATCTAACCGCCTAAACTTCAATTTTTACATACATACCATTTCACTTATTATATAAAAAGTGTCTTTTAAGTTTTTGAAACTAGCCCGTTTGTGGTAGCTTATTTAGTGCGGTGGCATTTTGAAAACGAACCTTGCATGTTTGGGTAAACTGTGTTTGGGGCAGCTTATGCAATTTTAAAATGCTGAAAACAATGTTTTCACAACTCACTTTTTTGGGAAAAGCAAGACTATAGCCAGAAAGTTCTCACCGCACATAATTTATCGGCAGATTATTTTTTAATCAGCTTATCAGTAGATTATTTAATAAGCTACAGCTGCCCCAAACAGATCTTAAAAATGATAGTATTTGCGTTGTATAAATGTGAACGGTAAAGTTTTTGCATTAGACATGTAAATACATAGGATTATTGGAATTAAGAGGAATGTATGTAAATCAAGTACTATTATGCAATTTTCTCTTTATCATTTAATTTATATTTGAAAAAAAAGTCTTCATTGACATTTGAAGCTGTCCTGCTTCTATACTGCTTAATGGCAGATTAATGATCTCAGTACATAAGAAGTCAGGAAGTCAGGAAGTCAGGAATGTACTTACTTACAAACGATGAGTATTAAAAGACTTTAGAAGACATTCAAGCCATTATGCGGCACTGTTAGTTGTATTTAGGTAGATTGTAGGTTTAGCTTTTATTGAAGTCCTTGAAATTAAATATTGCTATATATATTTCCCACACATGGTAGCTCCCCCAAGGAGGAAAGCATAACTAGCCGTTGATTTAGGTTCAAATTTATGTATGAAGTTTGAACTACAATTTTTTCTTGCCCATAAAATTCATTAAGGAAAATAGAAAATTGATAGAAATGAGAATGTAGAGAGTGAAACTAGGTGGTTCTTATTGCTATGAAGTTATTTGCAATTTCATGTCCTCAAAGTTTATGTTATATTTCATATTGTAATTATGGGTCAACAAGTTATGGCTTCTAAGAAAATTTCCTAAATTGTATTTTTAAATAAATATTTTTTTAAGATTCAAGTTAAAAAAAAAATATATTATATTTATTTTAAATAAAAAGTTAAATTTATCTTGATCTAAAATGAGACATTTGGTATTTACTTTTTTATATATTATTGTTGTGTGTAGGAAGATTCGCAACAATAGAGTGATAATTTAACATCTTAGTTTTGTACGAAAATATAACACACACACAGATAATAGAAAAGTATTAGGAGGAGTCACCAATATTTTTTATTTGGAAATCAAAAGGAAAAAAACATGGGGTATGACACAGTTAAAGTAATTCACTATATGGTTGCAGGTACATGGGTTCACAGTTCTCCTGAATTAGAGAAAATGTAATTAAAATGCTTATAATTGCAAGTACACAATAGATAATTGTAATTGGGCTACCAAAAAAGTTGTTCTTGGTGATAATAGTAATAACTAATCGCAAAGGCTATAGTTGGCACCTACAAACGTCGCAGTTAGTCATAAAGGCTACAGTCAGTGACTGCAATAGTGTCAGTTAGCCACAAATGACGTAGTTGGATACTGTAATAATATTTGTTTACGGTGAAGGCTATAGTTGAAAATTGAAGTAGCAGTAAGCCACATAACTGTAATTAGTTACATAGGTCGTGACTGGTAGATGTGATAACATCCATTGGCCACAGAGACAATAATGGGAAGTTGTAGTAGTAATTGACAATATAGGTAGTAGTTGGTAGCTGCAAGCCATAGTGGGAAATTGCAGAAGTAACTGGTCTCATAGGTCATAGTTCGTAGCTACAAGGGTGTCAGTTGGTCACATAAGTATAGTGTTGAGCTGCAATAATGTTTGTAGGTCATATAGGTCGGTTTGAGAGCTACATGAGCTTGAACACGTTGGTCGTAGTTGGTCACATATGCGATAAAAGTGAGCCTTAATAATGTATGTAGGCCACATAAGTCGTAATTGAGAGTTGCATGAGCATCATTGATCACCATGGTCTTAAGGGGAAGCTGAAATGAGAGAACTTCAGGAGTGTAAAGCAAGTCATCGTATTCCAAGTACGTCAGTCATAAATCATTCTCGTCGAGAGTTATTGTGAGATATTCAATATGATGTTATTCATTACCCCACATTGGGGTATGTTTTTGTAATGGATTTAGGGTCATTGTACTATATTTGGGTTGTGTCGTTACAACACAACGTGTGTTGTGGCTTTACAAGGTGCTTCATTGCAACATGCATCTTTGCCCAACAAGGACCACCGATGACGACGGGCAGAGGGCTGTCGATGGTGGTTGACAGTGGTTAGCAAGCAGTTTTTGAAGGTCATTGGCAACTACAAGTACAAGATTTGTTTGTTATGTCTTTGAATCCAAAACGAACCTTAAAGTCTCCTTCTCTTCCTGCTCTAGCTTTCAGTGTCCGTCTTGGTCTTTTGGTCCCCCTTTAAAATGGAGGCAGGGCTCTATTTATATATGCTGGGAGTGGCCTCCCTTGTAAGCAGGGAAATACTTTAGATCACTTCATTGGACTGCCTAGAGAGATTTTCACGATCAAATGATGTTTTGTGAACATTTTAGAGCCTTAATGATGTCGAAATTGAGTAATATTAAGCTCATTGGATTTGTCAAATCTAAAATTTTGATTTAACTATAAACTCATCAAATTTGGAATCCATTTGACTTTGTAATTAGTCATCCAAAGCTTTCAAAGGTGATTTAAAGATTGATATGGGCTCGATTTGAGTTGAACTATACTAATTTTGATGTTATCATATTCGTCTCATCGAGCTAGTCAGTTTGACTTCAAGTTTGTTGAAATCTTTTTTTTGACTGATTTACAATTTGAGTTTAAGTATTTCTCATCCAAACAATGTCTCGAGATTTGTATCATACCTCAAGAATCTTGTCATATGATGAAAATTAACAATGTCTCGAAATATACAACTTTATTATAAGAAAGAGCTTAAAATAATTAAAATAATTAGAATAACTCAGTTTTTTTTTAAAAATAAATGTATATATTAAATCATAGATAGATTTAAATTGAATGCCTTGCTATTTAATATTCTTTATTCTAAAATAATAATTATAATAATAATTATAATAATAAAGTCTAAACTTAAAAAAGGTAATGAAAAAAGTTCTACATAAAACTTAAAGTCTATTTCCTTAATATAATGTGCATTTACTCGCAATATAACAGTTGAAGGTTTAGTTTTCTGCCTTGAGTTTGCAAGTTCGAATCACAAATAATACTCTTTACGCTCAACTATCTCGAAAAAAAAAATCCTTAATGTAGTTATACTTACTTTTAGGCCAACATCCACGAAAAAAACTTTCTTAATAACTCCTTACATAAAAGTTAAATTTAAGTGAAACATTAAGATTCGGAAAAGAAGGGACCCCTTAAACTGACTTTTTTCTTATGAGTGCATGCGATATTTATAGAGATAGGATGGAATTAGCTGACTTTAGCATGAACATGAAAAACAATTTAACACGTGCTATCAATAATTTGATAATTTCTTAGGGTAGAAATAGAGGCCTATGCTAGTAAACGAAAGACACTAAGTAGGGGATTTTATAAATTGAAGTTTACCAAAATATATATGGAGATTTAGTTGCCAACTAGCCAAGGAGCCTTTCACTATATTTAAATATATTATGGAAGTTAATGCTAAGAAGTATTTTGCCTAGTAAATATATTAAAAAGTGGGCTTGTGAAAATGTTTGACCTTGGGATTGTGTTAAAATTGAATGACAATTTAGATATTTTTTAGAGCCCAATAATGCTCTTTATATGATTTAATGCTCAACTCCATAGATGTGTAGAGGCTAAGAGTACTTCTAAGGCCAGTGAGATTGTCCATAAAATTTTTCCTAAAGTTAAAAATGTTTTCCACATGGACTAAGTGGTATATGCATCCATAAAAATGTCAAAAATATAAAGTGAAAGTAGGGGACCTTATTGAAGCCTCGAAGGCCACTTGAAGAGTGAAAGAAACCTTCTGTTGGACTACCAATAATGATAGAATAAAATAACTCTAAAATGTAATCCCTTTAATCCATGAGATGAAGAGACTCGTAAACCCCATTTGAGGCATTCATGTCATAAGAAATTCTCAATTAATCAAATTAAACGCTTTCATAATGCCCAATTTTACACACACAATAAATTAAAAAAAAATCTTTGGACCATAGTTATTGTTAAATGCATTCTGAATATCACTAGCAATTAAGAAATTGTCAGAAGAGACATGTGCAATTATCTAACCTAATATAATTCACATGAAAGAATGAATCACATCAAGTTGAGGTACAACATGTCAGCAAAACTTTATCGTAACTTTCATTATGCATAAATATCATAATCATTCATTATAAGTTTCCCTCGGTTCAGGATCTATATTAGAAAAAAGTATTAATTATAGTCAACTACAATGAGCTTTAAGGCATAAATATTGGATCCTATAGAATAAAGAAGGGATGGTGTGCCATCTCACTAAAAATATGGTCAATACACAATAGATAATATATGATCTCCAATAATAATCCAAGAGGCGGAGAACAATTCATGAACTGTGAAATTGTCATCACTAACATCTTCATCATGATAAGAGTTAGATATATTAGATATATTCTACTTGAAATGCTACAAACAATATGGCATTACATAATTAAGAATAGATAGAGAAAAGAATGAAGCTAAAGGGGTGGTAATAGCTTTTAATAAAATTGATATTGGCTCTCCATTTTGCGCTAGAATACATGAATTTGGCGTGCTAGACTTTCAAATAATCTTTATCTCTTTGCATGATTAATGAGGAGTTGGTTGGAATAACAAGCAAGGTTGTCATTTAAAGAGGGATTACTAGGGTGGGAGTCCAACAAAAGAAGGATCTAATTGTATCCTTCCTTGAATGCATTAATGCCAATTTCAAAGATATTCATAGAGAACCATTGTTATTTAACTCTTGCTTTAGGGAGAGTTCTAGCGTTTTAAGCATCTTAGGCAAATAAAACTAATTTATCACGCAAAATAAAAAATGTATTGAGCCATCGAAATAATTGTGAATATTAGTTTACTATAAAGGTTTGAAATTTAGATATTACTTGGGATTTTTTTTTATTTTTAACAAATTTCATAGTTGAGAAAATGATTAATGAAAAATATTATTCATTTGAATGAAAGTTATCTCACAAAATATTAATTTTTTTTAAAAATTATTTAAAATTGTGAAGGAATTAAAATAATTTTAATTTTGAAAAAAGTACATACATACCACATGATTTTTTTTATCTTTATGTATCTAGCACCTAAAATTTGATATTTCCATATATATAATTGTTATAACTATACTAAAGAATTGAGTGTTATTTATCTAAATATGAGAAATTAAATATGTGATTTATAAATATAAAAAAATTTGGTACATAAATATCCCAAATTTGCCTCAGATATATATAAGTTAATCTGTTATCTACATTCACAATAAATTTCATAGGACTATACTCTCCACCAAAAAGAAATCCTAGCAGGCACATACCTCATTTTCCTCCTCTGGCAATTATGGTCCTCTCGTGCAACTGTAACCTGCCATGGCTGCTCAGCCCAAAGAAGGAAAGAACGTTGAAGAATGCGGAGATATAGCAGGGAATTGAAAGACTACTTAAAGTTTTACCGAAACGAAAGAGCCGCACAAGGAAACGTTGAAAAGCTCTTACCTTTCCCATCTATCTATCACCATTCCTTCGCCTTCCTCCTCCTCCTCCTCCTCCTCCTCCATTGCCCCATCTCTATAAACCTCTGTCTCCGAGGACTACTGCGGCGGAGTTGAGCATCGTTGTTAGCCAGGAGGAAAGAGAGATGGAGAAGACGAAGCAGCAGCAGGAGAAGAAGCCGTCGGCAGTGTCGGACGTGGGGGCGTGGGGAATGAACGTTGTGAGTTCCGTCGGGATTATAATGGCGAACAAGCAGCTTATGTCCACAACGGGTTACGCATTCACGTTTGGTCAGTTCTTGTACCATCACTTTTCAGTTGCGTTGCTCTGTCTCTCTCGCTGTCTACTGTGTCTCAGTCTTTTTAGTGATTGATTTATGGTGGGAAGCGCAAGCAGATCTGCTACGAGCAATTCTGTTTGCTGTGACGATTGAATATTTCCAAGCTATGCAAGTAAATTGTGGGAATCTTGTTGGTTTTTTGTGATTTTGATGATTTCAGAATTGTTATCAGTTTCTGTCACCAACGCTTTCTTCTCTCACTTTCTTTCCTGTTACCAGTTTTCTTCTATCTGTGTTTGTATTAAACGAGGATGAAGGAAATGAAAGCAGAAAACTTACCACTGTAGATTATGAATCTGTAGCAGTTGATTTTGGCGAATTCCAGCACCATTTCTAATTTTTAGAGAGGATCATTAGGTTACTGGAGCTTCCAAAATTCATTTTTTTACTTCTCTTTGATGTTCTCTTTCGCTCTTCCAGAGCAGACCTGCGTACATCATTTACCGATTATTCTAATGTAACTGGAATGCTGCTTGGTTTCTCACACACACTTGTCAAATAATGCTGGATTCCATATCGATTTTCTTATCACCAATATTCTCATTGTTTTTGCTATTTTCATTCAGTTTATCAGTGATTAACCGTCATATTTTTCTCTGTCAGCAACTACTTTGACTGGTTTGCACTTTGGTGTGACTGCATTGGTTGGATTAGTTTCAAACGCCACCGGATATTCTGCTTCAAAGCATGTTCCTCTGTGGGAGCTTCTCTGGTTTTCCCTTGTCGCCAACACATCCATCACAGGGATGAACCTGAGCCTTATGCTTAATTCTGTTGGCTTTTACCAGGTTCTGATTTCATTTCTGCTTCACCTCTTTTACAAATCAACATATCAAGTCCCTGATATAGAAAATTTTATAGATTTCCAAGCTTAGCATGATTCCTGTGGTTTGTGTGATGGAATGGATGCTTCATAACAAGCAGTATTCAAAGGAGGTGAAGATGTCTGTTTTAGTGGTGGTTGTGGGTGTTGGTGTTTGTACAGTGACAGATGTCAAAGTTAATGGCAAAGGTTTTATATGCGCGTGCATAGCAGTGCTTTCCACATCTTTGCAGCAAATTGTAAGTTCTTGCGAATCCATCAATTTTTCCTTAGCAATTTTTTTAAAAAACCGTTTTTAAATTGGTTGAGTTTAATTCTTGTAATTTTCTGATTACGCTTTTAGATGCTTTTGACAAAAGTTTGTATGATTTTTGCTCATGTCCTAGCATGTTTTTAGACCTTAAGCTTCCCTGCTGAAACCTTATGCTCACTCCCAACAGCACACTTACACAAGAATATCACTATTTATTCACGTCTCTCCCATCAACACACTCACACAAGAACAGAAGAGGTGAAAAGCACAATCAAGAGTTCTATTGGCTCTGTAATACTTGAATACTTTGGTGATTATTATGAATGGGATGGTCTCCCCCTTTTATAGGGTCAAAAGCCTTTCCTTCCAACTAAAAGAATATATCCAATTTTGTGGAAGCTTCCTACACCAAAAGTTATCTAAAACATTCCAGAAAGCTAGATACACATGGGAATTATACATAATTCTAGACTATTTCATAAGCTTGCCATACATGGCATTCTCCCCTAACAATGATGATGCTCTTATACTAACTTTTTTTCAATATACTTGACTGCTTTTGGAATTTTCAAAGAGCTTCCTTGGGCTCCCAATTCATTTCACTCTCCTCATTTGTTTGACCTAACAAGTGTTCATGCAACATAGTACAATTCCTTCTCTACATGACCAATCAGCCAAGATGCACCCCACCTTACAGTCGTGCAAAATATTTGTTACAAGTTTTGCATGCCGAGATCCCCCTTGATTCACATGCGAGGACCAACTTAGCCTGAGTTTCAATGAGAATTCAAGTTTATCGGCGACCTTGTTCGCATGATTAGGAACGATGAAGGGCCCTTTTTTTAAGGGACCAACCTCTTGTTTCATCCTTATGACTTAAGAATCCATTCAATTTTGCTAATACAAGGTCCTTGACTTGGCACTCAATATTTGGTTGCACTCAATCTACATGCTTCTTTTGCTTTGCAACTTTGCATATCATCAGACTGCTTCCCTTATAACCCCTTCCAACAACACTAGACATTAATTGTTGCCCTATCATAGCCTTAGATGAACACTCAGATTTGCGGATGTTGGCTATGTATAACTTCTGCCCATCATTAGTCTCCTCTATATGTTTGGCTGGAAAGCTAGCTTTTGTTCGGTCTTCTCAATTACATGGCTTTTTATCCTTCACCAATAATCTAAAGAACCACAATAACTTAGTTTCACCTCCTTGGACTCATTCCCCTACTCCTACTTGCCATTCTTGACTAGAGCAACAAGCTTTACTTGAGTTGAGCACCCTGTCTCTCTATTCACATCATGGCACAAAAAGCACTTCAAGGGATAGTGATCCTTTTTCCATCTTACCATACGACCCTATCTTCCCCTTGTGTATGGTTGAACTTATCACAACCTCTCCCACCTTCTCCTTATTTTGTACTTGGGGTCTGATTTGTTTCTTGGCTTGAACTCAAACAAGGCCTCTCCACTGACATGTTCTTTGATAGCTTCAACAAGCAGCTTCATTGCAGCTTGAATTTGGTTCTTGGTTTGAGGCCTTCCATAAACTAGAAGAACATTTTTCTCATTCAAGGCGAGTACTCACTAAGGTTTTCTATGAGTGCCGTCATCAAGAAAATGGGAGACAATCAATTTAGACTTTTGTGACTTGAAGGACATTTGAAGTCCTTATTAATAAGCCCTTGAGGCTGAACACGAGTTGTTTGCGAATGACACGCTTTTTCTACAGCTGCTTGGCATCCACCATCAATAATGTACTTAGAATTGATCTACAATCATAAATTCAAAATTAAGATAAAAATGAAAATTTCAGAGTTATATAAATGATATGTTGGATTTTTGAATCATAGAGAATGATATGGAAAAAGAGAAAATATATATTAATTAATTGATAATTCATGATATAGGTCAAATCATATTTAATAAAAATTGAACTAACACTAAAATTGGTGGTATTTCTAACTTATGCTTTCATTCCAATTCATTAATTCATTATTGAGTTCATCCATTTTTCTAGTTTCTAAGGATTCTTGTAAGAAACTCTTTCGGGTTTAGACGAATTATAACTCTATCACAAAGTTTGAATTTCAAAACATCTCTAATTCACATCTTCGTTAGACTTATAATTGTCTGTATTAAAATAAAATTTTCTATGAATAATTTCATGCACATCAAGCAGATAAATAATGAATGATACGTTATTTTCTGATGCATGATGAGTTAATGCTAAAATAACAATATGCTTCGTAAAGAATACACTACAACTAATTCTTAGAAGAGAAGATGAAGAAAAATTAAATTTAATGTTTGATAAGTTCTATTAAGATATCTTCTCATAATAAACAAATCATATAAATATAACATGCTTGTCCTATGGATGAACAACTTTTCTAAAGAAAACTGATCTGAATGGCTTATATGATTTTTCATTATGAATTACTTCATAATTTAGTTAGATAGATGAAGATTTAGGGTTTGTTTAGGACAGTTGCAATTGTTTGAAGAAACAGTTTCACGAAGTTGTTGTTAAAAAAATTGTGATGGTTATTAAAAAAAAATCAAAATAAAATTAAATAAAAAAAAGTCAAACTATAGCTTTCTAACAATCACCACAGATAGTCAGGTCCGATGGAAAAACACAAGTTTCAACTGCAATTTTTAAAAAACAGGCAAAAGACAGTTTTGTCAAACAAAAAATAAAATAAAATAAAAATAAAGATAAAATTTATAATTTTCATGGAGATAATTTCATTGAGAATTTTGTCCAATGTTATATTAAGTGGACAAAATTTGTTCATCTTTCAAATTCCATCTTGGATCTAGTTTCAATTAGAAATTCATGTGCAAATATGATATCATTTCTCATTGTTAGATTTTGAGTCATATTCAGACTCTTTCTCAAATATAGGTCAAGTTCATGACCATGTTCTAATTTAGGTGTTGTGGACTCTGAAAATTTTGATCGCTCCCCATGAACTCTTTGCATTTGTTTTGTTTTTTTTGTTGTGAGAGAGAACTTTGGAGGATCAAATTTTCAGAAGGCAAATTGAATTGTAGATAAGATACCACTCAGAGATTTTACCCTCATTTTGCGAGGACTTTTTGATATGGGATTCGAGGTTTCTCATAGACACGAACTTCTATGATTAATAACCCCTCCAATAACGGGAGAGCATTTTTTATTCAAGTTACTTATGAAGAATTGAATATTCAACATACAATAGCAGTAGAATTAGGATTTTAAATTTTAAATTGTGACGTTTATCACTTGAAGCTTAAAGCAAATGGTGAGGAAATGAAGATAAAATCTGATCAACATGTCATGATTCCGTCATCTCAGGTCATTGTGGTCCCTAATCTAATTAATTAGAGGAGATAGTCGATCCAACCTGACAAAAAAAATTTTCTCTGCAATCATGGGTTGCGTCGTTCAAGAGATCCTTATAGATCTGGGGTGAATATTGTCTAAAGGGACAAATTTAAGTCGATCTTAGCTAACAAATGGTTTTGTGTTAATCAATTGTACCATTATGATTTAAAACTCAAATGGTAGAAAGTTATTGGGAAACATACGTGATGTTGCCATGACCGTAATCTTTGTGAGTTGAAGTCAATCAGAAATTTGTCACATTCGAAAAACTGCTACGAATGGTGGATGAAATTTATTTTTAAATCTTTAGTGGTGATTTTAACTTTAATACTTTAGTTAATTACCTTAAAATTTTTTATTTAAAAGATTGACGCCTTCGGTTGAAATCTTAGATCAACATAGCCATCTTCGGAGAATTAGTCATTTAAAACATTTACATATAAAGTAGAGCATTTAATTTTGTTAGTTTAGACTTTTAGGGTATAAGTCCTGTTAACTCTTGTCATTTTAAAAAAGAGGATCAGACTAGGTGATTTTGACTTGTAAATTTTTATTTTAGAATTTGAACATTTATCAAATTTACTAAATTCGTTAACTTCAGTCCTTACAAGGAGAATGATCGAATTAGTTAGGTGTGGCTCACAACTCTGTCTTATAGACAAGGCGGCCCGTTTAGCCCACGCAGCATTTTCGAACCTCGTATTTAAACATTTAATATTTTGGCTGGAGCACATACAAACATTTAAATCTATGTATTTGAGTTATTTTATCTGGAGCATTTGTTGTCTTGAGACCATTTATATGATTTTAAAATATGAATTAAA
>NEWO01000007.1:2548806-2563833 GCA_003013225.1 Phalaenopsis aphrodite
TATATATATATATGTAAATTAAAGAGTCCTTCCGAAGCGGGCGACGGGATTTCGATCCCGGCGGCCGACAGCTTCTTACGGGCGACCCCCAAACGTAACTTCCCCCTTTTTAAGCGCCGACAGAACTGTGGTAAGAAGAGGCATTTCAAGAAGGACTGCAATGCTTTAAGGAAAGTTGGTGATGAAGGACAGGAAAGTAGTTTCTCTACTAATGTCTCCTTGGTGAAATCCAAAAATGACTCCCTTGTGTTATCCTTAGTTAGTATTAAATCCTGGATAGTGGATTCAGGTGTCTCTTTTCATGTTTGCCCCAATAAAGAGGTATTTAAAAACTATACTCAAAGTGATTTACGGAAGGTTTATTTGGAAGATAACAAGGTTTGCAATATAGTATAAAAGGCTGATGTTGATATCAAGTTGTCGAATAGAAGTCTGAAAGCTTACTAAAATTTGACGTGTTTAAAGTTTGAAGAGAAATCTCATCTACATGAGCCAGCTGACAAAGTCTGGATTCATGACTACTTTTACAGGTGAATCGTGGAACGTGACCAGGGGGCATTGGTGATGACTCGAGGCAACATTGAAGGTACCCTTTATTTGGTCAATGAAATGGTTGATTTCATTAATGTGGCTGGAAGCAGGGCAGATGCAGGTTTGTGGTACCGTAGGCTTGGTCATATGAGTGAAAAATATATGAAGTTCCTACCTTTGAAGAATAAACTTCAAGTTTGAAATCAGTTGATCTGGATTTCTATAAAGACTGTATATATAGCAAGTAGAAGAAAGTTTCATTCTTTAAGAGCGGTTCAATGGTGAAATCAAAGAAATTGAACTTAGTGCATACTGACTTCTGGGGCCCTACTCCAATTCAGTCCATTGAAGGTTCTTTTTATTTTATCACATTCATTGATGATCACACAAGAAAGGTACGAGTTTATTTCTTAAAGTAGAAATATGATATTTTTAAAGTCTTTAAAAAATAGAAGGCTATGGTAGAAGATGAGACAGACTTGAAGCTGAAGTGTCTCAGATCAGATAATGAAATTGAGTATCGTGATCAGAAGTTCAGAAATTTCTGTGCTACAGAGGAGGTCAGGCATGAGTTCACTATCCCAAGGACACCGCAACAGAATGGTGTGGCTGAGCGCATGAACAGAATAATCACGGAGCATGCTATGAGTATGAGACTGCATGCTAGCTTGCCAAAACAGTTTTGGGCTGAAGCTGTTAATATTGCAATTTATCTGATAAACTATAGTCCATCAGTACATTTGAATGAAAACTTATCTAAAGAAGCCTGGAGTGAAAAAATATATGTCTATCTCATTTAAGAGTATTTGAGTGTTCTGCATATGTGTATGTTGATCCAGGATCTAGGAGCAGGTTTAACTCAAAACTTGTCTAGTGCACCTTCATTGGATATGACCCAGATTCAGTTTGGGTACAAGTTCTGGAATTACCAGAATCAGATATTCATCAGAAGCAAAGACGTCAATGAAATTGAGATGTACAAGGGCAGAGTCAGAACTCATGACTGTCCGTTAGTTACTCCTGAAGAATCCAAATATGTTGAGATAGAAGATACTGGTGATCAGGAAGATGGAGAAAGAAGTTCTTAACCAGAAAGAGCACTAGAAGTTTCTCAGTTATCTGCTACATAAGTCAAAAGATCTAGTAGAGTGACACGACCTATACACAAATATTATCTTTCTTTACACTATTTGTTACAAATTAATAGTGATGAACCAGAGTGCTTTGAAGATGCTACTCAAGTTGAAGATTCAAAGGAGTGGGAGCTTGTCATGGATGAAAAAATGTAATCTTTGGAGTCCAATCAAACTTGGGGTTTGACGGTAATATTAAATGACAAAAGAACACTGAACAACAAGTGGGTCTGCAGGTTGAAACAATAATCAGATGGTAGCAAGCGCTACAAAGCAAAACTTATTGTGAAGGATTTCTAGCAGAAGAAAGGAGTGGATTGCACAAAGATCTTCTCCCCAGTGGTGAAGATGATGATTGTCGGTGTTGTATTGAGTTTATTAGCAGAAAAAGATCTATATATGGAGCATATGGATGTAAAAATTGTTTTCTTACATAGAGATTTGGAGGATGAACTATACATGGTGCAACCACAAGGTTAAAAGGTTCCTGACAAAGAAAGTTTGGTCTGCAGATTGAAGAAGAGTCTCTATGGCTTGAAGCAGTGCTCGAGATAATGGTACATGAAGTTTGACAAGCTTTTGTCTAACAATGGGTACATGAAGTGTCAGACAGACCACTGTTGCATCATCAAACACTTCGGAAACTATTATATTTTGCTTCTTTTGTATGCGGATGACATGCTGATTGCAGAGATGGATATGGAGAAAATCAATTACTTGAAAAAGCAATTATCAAGTGCTTCGAGATGAAGCATTTAGGTCAATCCAAGATAATCTTCGGAATGAGAATCAACAGACAAGAGTGCAGGAACACTGAAGTTGTTTCAGGCGAAGTATGTTAAGAAGATATTACAAAGGTTCAACATGAGTGAGGCAAGTCACTTCAAACTATCTAAGAAGCTATCGCCTAATTCTGAAGCAAAGAAAACACAGATGAAAAGAACTTCTTATGCTTCAACAGTTGGAAGTTTGATGAATGTGATGATTTGTACCAGACCAGCTATTGCATGTGCAGTGGAAGTGTTCAACAGGTACATGAGCAATCCAGCCAGACATCATTAGGAAGCGGTAAAATGAATTCTCAGGTATTTGATGGGAATAGTCAACAGGGCACATTGCTATGAAAGTGTAAGGATCAATCTAAAGAGTTATGTAGATTTAGATCTGTCATGAGATGTGGACAGTAGGAAAAGTACAACGGGATGTATCTTTACTTTGGGGAACACAACGGTGAGTTGAATTTTTAGGCTGCAGAAGATTGTTGCATTTTCAACTACAGAGGCCGAATATGTTGCTATCACTGATGCTAGCAAAGATATGATTTGACTATAGAATTCATAGCAGAATTGGGCAAAGAGCAGCGAATTAGAAAACTCTACAGTGATGGTATGAGTTTGATTCATTTTGCTAAGAATGTTGCTTTTCATGCCAGGACGAAACACATCCAACTCAGGTGGTGACTATTGAGAAACGGAAGCTATGCTTGGTTTCAGTTGGTTTTCATGAAGGTTGAGACCGGGGGTGAGCTACACCATGATACGTGACCACAATACGTGACTATCAAGTCGATTCAAATGGAGGTGCAGGTACAGAGGGCTGGTGTTCGGTGCTATATTCTCCAAGTGGGAGATTATTGGGCTGTGGAGACTAAGCACGAGACACACGGTGCATATGCTTCGGGTTGTGAACGCTTATGCGCCCACTTAGGTGTTGCTCCAACAGAGGAGCCGGCGCATATGTGTCTGCTTTGGACTCATATGTGCCCACTTTAAGGTGGGCACGACAGAGGAATTGCATGTTTCCCGAGAGCTTGGCGCATAGGTACCAAGGTCGGGTGCATATGCTCCAAAAGAAGTTGAAGTCGGGAATTGGTTTTTAATCCCAATTTCGAGCGGTGTAAGGTAGGGTTTATTGTATCTTCGTTTGGTATTCTTCAACGAGCATCCCTATGAAGGTGATGAGTGTCGAAGAGGTAAATTTCGGTGATTCGACAGGACTTTTGCGTCGAATCGGAGAAGGAAGATTGTGGAGCGAGTTCTGTAAGTTTTATTTATGTGTGGAGAAAAAATTTGTGTGTTCTTTGTAAAACATTTTGAATTTCATAGTGAAAATTTCTGGTGGTATGACTTCGTAGTTTTTTCTCGTTCTCTGGTTTTTCCATGTAAATTCTCGTGTGTTTTTCCAGTTGCTTTGATTGTGTTTCTGTTTTAATTTTTGTTATGTTTTTTAATCGAATTAGTGTGATGCTGTTATTCCACGGTCTGGTTTAGTTTCTAATTGATCCTAAGCTCAGGTTTTGTCCGGAATTGTTCATTGTGGATGCCTAATACCTTGTAACACTTTATCAAAATAATTAAGCATATTCTATTAATCTTATTCCAACAAATTCAATTCTTAAGAAACCAAACAATACTTCTATCTCTTGAAAAAAAAATCTTCAATGTTACAAAAATAGCCTGAAAAATCTTTAAGATTGTGCACTACCGAATGTAATTATGAACTTCATAACAATTAACTTGAATATTCTTAGTATCATAACTTGGATTTTTTATTATTATGCTAATTGACCCAATTAATATGTAAAATTCCAGTTTATTTTCTTAACCAAGCCTTAATCATGCCTCAATTATAAGGTGGTTTCTGATGTAACATCTGTGATAAAATGCACAAAATTGCGTACACTTTCTAATTGGCACTTTCCAAACCTTTAAGTTAGGCAAACGTTTCTTTTGATGAAAAAATAAAAATAAAAATACTAAAAAACGGACACAAATGATAATTCAGTAGTCATTTCATTGAAGTAATTCAGCACCCGAAAAGGCCTGCATCTTATATATTATTGCATTGCTGTTCTTCGTAAAATAGTTTTGGTTGTGGAGATGAAAATCTAATCAGATATGGATTGAGTTTTCTGATAAATTTCAGTTATACCAAGTACCTCTGCAGTCCTAACCTTGCTTTTTTTATTTTCCAGATACAACAAGTCTGCTCATTATTTGTCTTTTTCTTTCGTGTTGTGCAGTCTATTGGCTCTTTACAGAAGAAGTATTCAATTGGTTCTTTTGAACTGCTTAGCAAAACAGCTTCAATACAGGCTCTTTCCCTTTTAATTCTTGGTCCCTTCATTGATTACTCTCTCAATGGCAAATTCATTTTCGAATACAAGTTCTCCTCAGGCTCCATTGTAAGTTCTCCAGCTGACTTTTCCTTTTTCTCCATTTCTGTGCTGAAAGGGTGATTTTAGCAGGGGTGTGTATCATCATATATAAGAAATATATATCTATAAAGAGAGAAGTTCAAATTGGTGTTGATACTCTTTGTAAGAGGTCATCCTTGTGGAAAAATTTTCTATGCAGACTACAGACGTAGCTCTACATGCAGACTCACAGTAATATACCGCCATGTGTGTTATATCATGCCTACCTAAAAAAATATTAAAATAGAATCGCGGACTCAACAATAACCCAGAAATAACCTCAACGGTTTCACTTCAATAACCCCGAAATAACACCACGGAGGTTATTTCGGGGTTGTTTTTGTGTTATTTCAGGGTTATCTGAAGAGAAACTCATATATTTCACTTCAATAACCCCGAAATAACATCCGCGATGTTATTTCAGGATTATTAAAGTGGAACCACGAATTATTTTAGGGTTATTAAAGTCGAATATATGTGTTTTTCTTCAATAACCCCGAAATAACATCCGCTTTTCCAATTCAATGATCCTGAAATAACCTCCACGATGTAACACACATAGCGTCATATTATTGGAGTACGCACCTAGAGCTACGTCCGGCGTCTGGACAGAAAATTTTTCCCATCTCTGTCACAAAGTTTATATAAGTGTCATATTGGTCCTCAGACTCTTTTAAAAGGAGCTGAAACCATCCCCCTTTGCAAATGTATTTCAGCGCATATTAAAAGAAGATGGAGACTAATTTTGAGTAGTAAGGGGATCATTTTTGAGATTTTTTCCAACTATAATAGCCTTTTTATTTGTTGTTTAAAATAGTAAACATATAGCACAAACTCTAAACCTCATTAATGCTTTGTACAGCTCTTCACTCTTCTCTCATGCACCCTGGCAGTCTTCTGCAACATAAGCCAATACCTCTGCATCGGCCGTTTCTCAGCCGTGTCATTCCAAGTTCTTGGCCACATGAAAACTGTTTGTGTGCTTATTCTTGGCTGGCTATTATTCGATTCACAACTCACTCTGAAAAACATATTGGGAATGGCTCTCGCGGTCATCGGCATGGTTGTGTATAGCTGGGCCGTTGAACTGGAGAAGCAGCAATATTCTAATTCTAGCTTTGCTTTGGCTAAATCAAGCCTCACCGAAGAGGAGATTCGTCTCTTGAGGGAGGAAGTGGAGAAGTCAAATACCAAGGATGTGGAGCTTGGTGAGGCAAAGCTGTAATGGTAGCAGGTAATTGCTTTGTAAGCCTTTTTGCTGAAACTTTTTGTTCGGTAAATTTGTGTTGAAGCTCGATTATATGCCGCGTGCGGTGGAGAGATGTAAATATTTTATATTTTTATATGATTTCTGATTTTTAGTCTATGCAACCAGTTTGAGACCTTGTGATTCATTTCTTTTGTACGTGATTTCTAATCTAAACCGTGAGTTCTTGTGTGTGGGTTTGTTTTTCAGGTTTGGTAAGGTGAAAGAGAAAATTTTATGCAAATTAGGACACTTGAGAAACATTCAAATACAAAAAATGTAATCTAATTATAGTATTATAAAACACTTATGCAAACCTTCATGATATTCTCATATCAAACAAAACTCTGGAGTTAGAGGAAATGTTACGTATGGATGAGTATGAGTGAATTGGTGGTATTATAGTGATATTATGGTGAATATCAACACGACATTATCAAATCCGAACATATCCATACGTATCATGTATGCACATAATATTTCTTCCTGGAGTTGGGTTTTCATTTTAACCAACTTTTAGTTTTAATTTTAAAAGTTATACTTTCATTTGTCTTTCGTACAAAACATTCGTGATATATTGTACTTAAATATTTTTTTGTTTCCTTTAATAATATTAAATGATAGTTATTAACATCATACTTTTTAAAATTATATCATATATTTAATTTTTGTTTTGGTAGTTCTAATGTTTTTATTTTCTGAATATTTTCTTAAATATTTTTTTTTTCACTTAGTTTGAAGAATGTTTTATTATTTACAAGTATCTGAAAAAAATTACACCAAGGTCCATCATTTTAAATATTTTTTAAGCATCTTCATGTCCAAAAAGGTTAAAATGGATTATGTTAGTTTTTTTATGTAAATTTCTTTGTGATTAGAAACTATTAGCATATGCATTTTAATAAAAAGTCATAACAGTAATTCTCTAAAACTCTCTATATTTCAATTAGTATTGTTGAAGCCTGTCTTCTTGATCAACTCAAACACAGGGAAAGAGAAGAGCCAATAAAAGAGGCAGAAGAGAAGATAAGTTTTATTAGTCTTCATAGTCTTAATTAAATCCAGAGTAAACAGCACATGCTTATATATAAAAAATGTAATGGCATAATGGTAAATAGACAGCTCTACTTATTTCCTTTTTATTAGCTATTTTAACAGAAGGCCCTAGGGTATAAGAGGTGAATCACAGGGGAAGGAAAAACCACACAGCAAGATGTGCACAATAGCTTCGTTTGGCCGATGCTCAGGTACGCTCTATCTGAGGTCCAGATGGTCAGCTTGGAGTTGAGTTTCTGCCGAAGTGGAGAGGGTTTTTGTTAGGATGTCGGCAAGTTATCTTCTGACATAATATGATGGAGTGAGATGTGCAATAGCTTAAGGTGATCTTGTATAAAATTGTAGTCCACTTTGATGTGCTTTTTGTTCAAGCATAAAAATCGTGGGGGTGAGTGCAATAGCTGATGTTGAGTCGTGTAGATGATAATAGAGGAAGCTAGTCGTTGTGGATGATAGTAGAGGAAGTTGGGAGAGTGGTAAGCTCTTGTAGAAGATGGCAGAGGTAAATGACCTCAGTTGTCGTTGTGGCAAAGGACATGTATTCTTCTTCAGTGGATGATTTTGCAATGGTGGGCTACTTCTTGGTCGACCATGAGATGAGGGTGTTGTCGAGATAAATACGAAATCCTGAAGTAGATTTTCGGTATGTGTGATCGGCTGCCCAAATGACATTTGCATATGCATAGAGAGTAGTGGGACCTGGCTCAATTGTCAGACCGTGAGTAGAAATATCTTTTAGATAGTGTAGTAAACGCCTTAAGTGTCGATTGTGAAGAGTGTTGGGATTGTGCATGTGTTGGCTAAGAAAGTTAACAATGAATGCGATATTTGGTCGTCTGACCGTGAGATACTGAAGTGAGCCAACTATTTTCCTGAACTCATGAGGGTTAGGAAGAGAAGTTGGAGTGATGTCATGAAGATATGGCTGTGTAGGAAGGGGTGAGAGAACTGGCTTTGATTGAAGCATTCCAGTGTGAGTGAGAAGATCGGTAATATAGGTTGAATGATGCATGTTGTAATCAATAGATGTGGAGGAGATTTGTAAGCCTAGAAAATTTGATATGTTCTCAAGTTGTTCGAGGTTGAACTTTTGGCTGAGGTGATGAATGGGAGATTGTATGACAGTAGAGGAATTTCCGGTGATGAGAATATCATCAACGTAAATGAGGAGATAAATCAGAATATTATGATGATAAAGTAATAAAGAGAGGTCAGCAGTGCTTAATTTGAATTTTTGTGTGAGAATTTGGAAAAAGTGGAGTGCAGCTGTATGGGTGTTTGTTTGAGACCATAAATGGCTTTGTGGAGTTTGCAAACGTGAGTGGGAGAGTATCGATTAATCATGGGGGTTGTTTCATATAGACTACATCATACAATTTGTCGTGAAGAAAGGCATTCGAAACATCAAGTTGTTGAATTTGCCATTTTCCCTTGGTGGCAATGGTGATGACCATTCAAATAGTTAGAAATTTAGCAACGGGACTAAATGTCTCGTGATAATCAATTTCGTACTATTGAGAGCAACCATGAGTAATGAAATGAGCTTTATATCTAGCTATAGAGCCATTGGTGTGGTATTGGATTTTGAATGTCCATTTAAAGCCTAAGATGTGTTGATTGGGAGGAGGTGAACGAGAGACCATTTGCCTTGTTGTTGCAAGGCTGGGAACTTTTTAGACATTGCTTTTCTCCACTGTGATTGAGTCAATGCTTGGGTAAAAGTGTTGGGTGTGTCGATGAGGGTGAGCTTTTAAAGGTTGAGGAATTGAATGGGTTTTAAGGAATTGGTGAGCGAGTGGTCATGGGATGAGAAGGGTGGGATGGAGGAATGAGTTGTTGTGATACATTGGGAGGTGATTGAATAGAAGTGTATTGTTCGAGTGAGGGAGGTTGAGGAATCATAGAGGTGGTATGGGTTTAAAGTAAGATTGCTGTGGAGAAGGGAATTGAGGGTGGAGTGCACATGGTGGAGGTGGGAAGTGTGAAGGACGAGGGAATGGGGCGAGTTGGTTCTTCAGGTAGATTTGGTTTCAATAAAGGTAACGTGGCAAGAAATGATAGGCTTATTTGTGCTGATATCAAGACACTTATAGTTTTTGTGATGATGGTTGTAGCCGAGAAAGAGGCATGTGGGAGTCTTCGGGCTAAATTTGTTGGAGGCAAGTAGTTCTTGCCATGGAAAACAGACACATCCAAAGATTTTAAGGTGTTAATATTCAGGTTTGGTGTTGTGTAGAAGTTAAAAAGGTGATTTGTATCGAGTAATGGAAGAGGGTAATTGATTGATGAGATAGTTTGTAGTGAGTAGGCGTCAATCCAAAATTGGGTTGTAAGTGTGTTGTGCTAAGAAGAATACAAGTTGTTTCTACAATTGCCTGTTTTTTTCGGTGTGTGAGGGCAGCTAAATTGATGAATAATACCCTGTTCTTGTAGGTAAGTAAGTTGTGATTTGTATCCCCCGCCGCTGTCCAATCCGAGGCATTTGATGTTTTTGTTGTAATGATTCTTTATATATTTATGTAAATGTATGAAATGACAGGTGACTTCAGATTTGTGTTTTATGGGAATGCATCAGCAAAAGCCGAAATAAGCATCAATGAATGTAACGTAATATATGTAGCCATCTAAAGAAAAATAGGGAAATGGGCCCCAAACATCTAAATGTATCATTTCAAGCAATTAAAAGATAGTTTGTGACTTCTATTTTGCTAGAAATCATGAACGGTAGAGTAGTTTGGTGAATTCTGAAATTGAGGCTTTTGTTTTAAGATAGCCCTAAGAATCTTGTGATGTGGGCTTCCAAGCCGTTGATGCCATGTGTTAGATGCGGTTGTGGTATAATAAAATGCTATAGTCTGGTAAAGCCTTTGGCTAGCAGGACCGGTTAGGAGAGTTTTATTGGTTTTGAGATCCTGTATATGAACTCGATTAGGTGCAAAAGCAATCTGAAAATTATTATCACGAGTGAGCTTTTTTACAGAAACGAGATTATGAGAAATTTTGTGAGCACATAATAGAGAAGATAGGAGGAGCTTATTGTCTGAGGTAAGATAATATACCCTTACCAATTTGTGAAATGTTTGTAACTTGCCCATTTCCAACAATTACTTTCTCTGTTCCTTGATGTGGTGTAGGATGTTGCACGTTTTCAATATGTGGTATGATATGGGTCGTTGCACCTGTATCGAGAATCCATTTTTGGGAAGGGTTTTGAATATTGGTGTTGAGATCTGTGTGAGAGGCTGGAAAACTTGGTTTGTGTAGCAAGTTTGTCCTATGCCAACAAGTGGCAGCTGTATGTCCGCGTTTGTAGCAAAATTGACAGGTAACAGAGGGGTTCAGTTTGGGAGTAGATGTGGAAGTTGATTTTCTATCTGGAGCTGAAGTTTTGTTGTAGTTTCTTTGATTGGGTGCCGTCACTTTGTTCTTGGTGGTGAAGAATATGTGGCTGGATTTATTTTGTTGGCCTGTGTAGCAAGATTGATTTCCTCGCTGAAGAGAAGAGAGTAGAATGCTTCGAGCTCGATTGGATGGATGGATGTCTTGAAGCCTTGGATGCTGAAAGGGAGACTATTTAGAATGTACAGAATAAGGTCTTCGGCGTCTATCTTGGGGCATGCAGCTGTTATGTTATAGGCCATCATTTTGACTGTGGTGAGGTATTGATTCATGGTGTTATTGCCCATCGAGATGCGGTGGAGTTCATTCTTCAATTGAATGACTTGAGATCTATTCATGCCTTGAAATCTTTTCTCCAAGGAGAGCCAAATTTCAGCAATACAGTTTAAGTGAAGAACATACGATGTAATAGCAGGGGAGATGATTGAAAGAATGGCAGCCGCGAGGTTCCGATCCTTGAGGTGCCATAGAGTATATTTAGCGACCTCTTCTTGGTTGTCGGCTTCATTCAGATTGAATCTTGTAGGGATGGGAGCGGTATAATCTAAAAAAGATTCAAAACCGTTAGCTGAGACAATTTTTACAATCCTTACCTTCCATATGGGGTAACTTTCATGTGCAAGTGGTTCAGTCGTCATAGAAGAACTTGAGAGAATTTGGAATGCTGATTTCAATGTTTATGATGTATCCATGATGCCAAAAGAGGAAATCTTTGCCAAAAAAAAAAAAGAGAGAGACGGGAACAAAGTTGAAGGGGAGGAGAAAAACTACTCAGAAAGAATAGGAGAAAAAGGATCACTGTAGTTGATTGACTTGATGCTTTGATATCATGTTGAAGCCTATCTTCTTGATCAACACAAACACAGGGAAAAAGGAGAGCATGTAAACATGTAAAAGAGCCAGAAAAAAAGCTAAGTGTTATTATTCTTCTCAGTCTTAATTACTTCCAAAGTAAACACTACACGCTTATATATAGAAAATATAATGGCATAATGGTAAACAGACATCTCCACTTATTTCCTTTATATTCTCTGTTTAACAAAGGCCCTAAGGCATAAGAGGTGAATCTTAGAGGGAAGAAAAAACCGCAGAGTAAGATGTGCACAATAGCTTCGTTCAACTGATGCTCAGGTGCGCTCCTTATTAAGTGTCTCATGTAAATCTTGTCGTATGCCAGAATTTATTTGTGATTGTCGATGGAGTTTACTGTTTTTAGCTGCATAGAAATCTTGTGTTTGTGTGTGTGTGTGTGTGTGTGTGAGTGAGTGTGCTTTGAGAATTGTTACTTTTTGAAACATTTGCGGCGATAGCGTGATAATATAAGATATTAGTATTGTATGAAGAGTAAACACACACAGTTAAAATAAAAATAACAAGTTGAGACATCAAGATTTTTACATTAAAAATCCCTAGAAAGAGAAAAAAATAATCGAGTCTAGCCCAATCAAAATAATCCATTATGTGTAAGTAGAGGGGTGTGCGGCCTTCTCCCGCAGTTGGAAGAACGATGTTATAATCTTACAATGATATTTACACTTGTCTTTATACAACACAAATAAAATATGTGTTAGTGTCAACAACAGTATTTGAATTATAATACTTCCAAGCAGGGATCACCGACAACCAGTAATCTGTGGCGACAGACAGTGACGACTGGTTTAGATCGACGTGGTCAAGGGGTGTTGGCGGACAGTGGTCAACAACTACATAGGCGGGTGGTTATCATGGGGTATACTTTCCAGAGCAAGCTCTAGGATTTCTTTTCTCCTCCTTCCTCTCACAAGTGAAGAGAGGAGACTATTTATTACCTTTTTATGGATGGGTGTTTTGGTCTTTCAGTGCATAACTTCCCTAACAATCTATTAGGGCGGTCATTATTGATTCCCCTTTATTATTAATGATTTTTTCATGATTTGAGTGCCTTAATGGCCTTATAATTTAGTGATCCTGAGCTTGTTGACTTTCTTTCATTGAGACCCACTATTCAACTATAAATATGTCAAATTTAAAAATCATTTGACCATTCAATTGATTATTCAAAGCCTCCAAACCTGCTTCAATAGCTTGATATTGGTTTGATTGGACCTGGATTGAACTGATTTTAGTATCATTGGTTTCTTCTCGTCTACACAACATTTTAACTATAAACTTGTTGAAACAAATGTCTTGATAATCTTAAATTTGATATTGGAATATTTTCATCAAATATATCAATTGTGATCCGTGTTTTCTAAAACTTTGTTAATGAAACATCAAGAATATTACATAACACTGACAAATTTTAAAACAAACTAGTTTCAGAGATCATTTAGTTAAGACGGTAGGATGGCTTATTTTTTTAAAAAAAGACCAAATTGTCCCAACAGAGCGCAACTTGTTTGCTTGGTGGGACCAAATTGTGCCACGTAAAAACACCTTGCTTAAAATAATTTGAAAATCCTAAACTATTTGTTAGAATCAACATATTTTTGTTAGTTTTGAGAGCATCATTGCACATTTTTGATAGTTAATGAAAGCTTAAATTTTACCTACAATGGGTTCTATAAACCCCACTCAAGAAAAATCCTCCTTGTTTCTCTTTTCCCCTATTTTTCCCATTTTAATTTCCATTTGAGTTTTCTTATGAGTTAAAGAGTAAGGCACTAATTATAAATACATTAAGCTTTTTTTTCTAAATAGTAGTAATTATATTAAAAAAAATTTGTTTATACAAAAAACAAAGTACATAACACCAAAATTTATATATATATATAGAGAGAGAGAGAGAGAGAGAGAGAGAGAGAGTTACATACAGAGCACCCAAAACATTGACATTTACAAATTAAGCACATTAAGCCACCGAGTCGATGCATTTACGTATGTCACGATCAAATCATTGAGAATTTGATAAAAAAATGAAATGTGAGGATTGGTGTTTTGTCAAGAATTTTGATATTTCAGTGGGAATTTGAAAAATAGATGCAAGATAGTGTTTGATTCGTAAAAAAAAATGCTTTGGGTGCTTTGTAGTAATTGTCCCAAATTTATATATATAAAGGTGATTAATGAAACATATATTGCTTAGTAAAATTTTGGCATAAAATAAATTAATCTGAACTCAAATAATTATGTTCTTATTGTTTAACAAAATTTTAACATAAAATAAATTTAATTATATCTTGATTAAATTAAAATTTAATCCATGGAGTATTTATTCATGAAAAAAAGGTTATAATTCCAAACTATTTTTTTCTCTTAGAATTATCTTTTTAAAAATAAATGCACTATTTTTAATAAAAAAAATTATTATTAAAAAAATTTACAATAAAATAAATTAAAATGGGGAATGTAAGGGAAAGAGAAGAGAAATGAGGGAGATTTTCTTGAATGAGGTTTTCATAATGCATTAAGGGTACTTAGAAACTATCATGCAAGGATTATTTTTAGATGCTTGAGCTTTTAAAATATACTTTTAAGGAAATGTGGTTATTATATTCTAACAAATAGTTTATGATTTTGGAATCATTCTAAGCAAGTTGTTCTTATGGGGCACAATTTTATTTTAAGCAAGTAGTTTTTACGTGGCACAATTTAGTGTCATTTAAGCGAACAAGTTGCTCTCTGTTAACATGGTTCGATCTCATTTAAAAAGAATTATTCATCCGAACGTCTAACTGTCTATTTGGGGCAGCTGCAGCTTATTGAATAATCTGCTGATAAGCTGATTAAAAATAATATGTTGATAAGCTAGGTGCGCTAGCTATTACAAATTTTTATCTTTTTGGAAAAGTCAGACCGCAGCCATAAAGCTGTCACCACACCTAGACAGGTGCGGTGTGAAAACGTTGTTTTCAATATTTTGAAAGCGCATAAGCTGTCAAAACGCAGTTTACCCAAACATGGCAAGTGCGTTTTCAAAATGCCAACGCACCACATAAGATGCCCCAAACGGACCCTAAAACTAATCAGATTTTTTATGGAAAACTTTGGTGAGGGCAAAAATCTTACTGAAACTCCTACTTATGCTTATGAGATCTAAAAGTTATTGTCAATCCTATTTGTTATCTTCTTTATCATATTTGGAGAGGCAAAAATGAAAAGAATTTTAGCTCTTTGTTTTTCTTATCTTATTTCAAAATTTTATGTGTCATTAAATCTAATGTTTACAAATGGAAGATATTTGATGAAATTCAATGAATTAATTTTCAACAATAGGGTTTCTAACAATAAACCCTGAGATTTACTCAATATGCATTTTATTGCATGTTCTATATTTTTAGAGAAAATGTGGTGTTTTCACGTGCTTTCTGTGTTGTTGATTCTGTAATCTGGGTTATGACGGAATCATATTTCAATTAGTGTACTTATATAAATATATATATATATATATATATATATATATATATATATATATATGAAAATAAATTAATTTTTTTTAAATAATCAAAATAATTTAAAATTATTATGAATGTTTTAAAAAATAATAT
>NEWO01000007.1:2563866-2582460 GCA_003013225.1 Phalaenopsis aphrodite
GTCTATTTGGGGCAGCTGCAGCTTATTGAATAATCTGTTGAGAAGCTGATTAAAAATAAACTGCTGATAAGCCAGGTGCGGTAGCTATTACAAATTTTTATCTTTTTGGAAAAGTCAGACCGCAGCCATAAAGCTGCCACCGCACCTAGACAAGTGCGGTGTGAAAACGTTGTTCTCAGCGTTTTGAAAACGCATAAGCTGCTAAAACACAGTTTATCTAAACAGGACAGTGCATTTTCAAAATGCCACCGCATCAAATAAGCAGCCCCAAACAGACCCTAAATCAGCCCTAAAACTAATCAGATTTTTTATGCAAGACTTTGTTGAGGGTTTCTAACAATAAACCCTGAGATTTACTCAATATGCATTTTATTGCAAGCTCCATATTTTTAGAGAAAATGTAGTGTTTTCTCGTGCTTTTTGTGTTGTTGATTTTGTAATATGTGTTATGAATGCATCATATTTCAATTAGTTTACTTTTATATTTATATTTTCTTTTGAAAATAAATTATTTTTTTTAAATAATCAAAATAAAGTAAAATTATTATGAATGTTTTAAAAAATAATATAATATGTCAAATATATTTTATTTTATTAAATAATAAAGCAAAATAAAAATTAATCTAAAATGCACTCAATTTTTTTTTTATTTTGTAAGGTTTTTTTAATAGGCTCACATTAAAAAATAGGAAGATTTATATTTATACCACTCAATACCTATGTATTTATATATCTAAAATAAACTTCAATTTTTTAATGCAAATCATTTTCACGAAAAGTTATATTTCAAATTTTTAAAGTTAAAAGTGATATTTTTATGTGATATGAAAATTTTAGATGATATAAATGTGAAAAAGAAAACTTTAGAAGTTAGTTGTGTAAATAAATTAGAATTGGGGTATATACTAATACACATATATGTGTTTATTCGTCATCGTCTATCACAGCAAAGATGTATGACGGTGACTTTATTTTGAATATAATTTTTTAAAATGGCTGTGATAGATGGTTGAGATGGCTGGAATAAATTTTCCAATGTAAAGCTCTGAACTATCGTCCTCGTTATTCTTTTCCTTTCTACGCTCGGCCGCCCCGTTATTGCATTCTCCGCCGCCGGCGGCGGCCTTTTCATCCGCCTCTCTCTGACCGACTTAGTGATCGCCATGGCCTCGGGAGACGGAGTCAGCGGCGACGAGTTGGCTGGCTCGCTCTTCGAAGGTATGGTCCTCTTCTCCCCCTCCGACCTCCTCACTTCATCCATACCACCAGAAAAAGAACCGGCTGCACTATCTCCATCTCAGGCTCAGGTTCTTCCTCCCTCTCCTTCCCCGCCAACTGCACCCTCCACTTCGCCCCGTTCGAAACCTCGACCCCTCGACGAAGATCTTTTCACCGATCTCTCCATCCAAACCCCCATCGAGCCTAAAGATTTCAGTAGCGTAATCTGCTCTTCTGCCAAAAAACCTTCTCCTGTCGTACCATCTCGCCAAATCGCCCGCAAGAAGAAGCTGGGCTTCCGCATCGGTTACGGCCGCGAAGCAATTGATGCTGCGCCGGTGGTTTCCATCGACGATCCTACTCATTCAATTGAGGATGTCACTAGCGCTTTTGGTTCCGACTCCACTTTATCGACTGCGAGCTGTCAGGATGAGTTGCCGGATGGATCCGAACATGAAGATGCGGCTGTATCGGAAATACTGCCATCAGTAAAATCTCCGAGTGATGGAGATGGGTTATCACCTTCACAACGTGGTGATTCTGAAGGCGACTCTGAGGCATTGCCTTCAACCGCGGAGGCTTCCGAAAAGGACACCTGGGAATTAATAGAGGATAAATTGAATCTTCTCAGATCAAGTATTTCCACAAAAGTTGAGGGAATTCAAGAGAAGGCAACTTTGGCGTACTCTGAGAGGAAGGAACTTGAGAGGAGGCGAAGGAAGGCTGGGCAGGATGTCAACCAGGCCTCAATGATGTATAAAGACTTAGAGAAGCAGCTTGAGGAGGCCTGTGAGGCCGAGGATTTTGAGAAGGCCGAGAGAGTCAGTGAATCTCTTGCAGCAGCAGAGAAGGAGAAGGATAGGCTGCTGAACACGTTGAGAGAGACGGAGCTGGACTGTGATTATGCTGATTCAAGGATGCAGGAAGCTCTTAATTTGCAGATAGCTGCTGAGGAAGATGGAATAGAACTTCTTCAGCAATTTGCCAAGGTATGCCGGTCTATTTTCTAAAGGCATCTGAAATCCCTTATAATCATTACCTTCATTTAGTTTGATTCTTATTAACTAAAACATTCTTAAGCATAACAAGAAGTCCAAGGGATAGCTTAATTGAAACGATTTGTATGGTTGGATAGATATTAACCTTAGTAAAATTAGTTTTATTTTTTATAAGGATAAATTTAATTTCATTTTTGATCTTTTCTTAATATCTAATAAATAAAGTAGTTTTGCATGTAATAAATTAATGAATAGAATTTGATAATGAATTTAGATTAGTGTTTCTTGTGGCCATCTCTCTGCAAAGTCTCTCCTTTTCTAGGGTTTATCCTCGTTGCTTCATCTCTACCCTCTGCCTTCCACCCTTACAGGTGTTCATTCATCCATATCTTCAACCTCCTTTTTCTATGCATCTCCATTTCTCCTCTACCGGATTATTTTATCCTCCAATCTCATTTTTCGTCTTTTTTTCACCTCCTCTCTCATCTGTGCAGGCCAATAAATATTTTCAGTGCCAAACTCTCCTAAAAGGCTTCACATAATTAAGTGTATTCATAACACATCATATTTATATCTTTAGTATTATAGAAAAGTAACTTTAATGCGAAATTGTTGCAGTTGTAATCCTATTGGGAGGCATAAAAATATCATAAAAAATGCTCTGCTTCACTATGACATATTCTAGCGCAGTTAAGGAGATTAACTCACACGCGACGTTATGCTTCACATACTTCATGTTTTGGTGCCCAAAGCATGCTCATGAGCTAGAGTCACATGTCATGTTTGTTTCAGTAGTTAAGGGTATTTAGGGTGTAGTATGTTTAGGTTTTATGGTTCCATTTCAGTTCATAAACACTGTGATTCTTCTCTCAATTATTCTTAGACACCCCATCTCTCATTATCCTAAGGTCTCCTTTACCACATTGCAGCCACATGAGCCACCTTGAACCATATCATAGTGGGGAGAAATTATTACTTCCGGATGAGATAAATCTGGATTAGGTGCAGATGTTAGTATTGGTGATAGTATTGGTAATATTGTGAGGGTATAATGGTAAAATATCCCCACAATACTACCAATACTACCACCAATACTACCATCCGCTCCGATGAAATCCGGATGTAATAACAAACAACCTTCCACAACACATTAGATTCATATCTTGTAATGTTTTTTTATGGGTTAGATTTGTAATCAACATGTTTCTTTTTTTTTTTTTTTTTTGAGTTATAAGCCAATTCATGGTTGTTTGAAAATGAATTGTCTCCAATGAACCATATCTGATCTTCCCTCCAAAATAGTATTGATTCTATAGTTTCCTTGCTAAAGAGAAGTATAGATCCAGACATTTCTTCTAAAAGAGGAAAGCACGCTTTGTTATAGAAGATTGAACTGTTTTCCAACGCCATTAAAGTGAAATTTCTGGTTAATTTTTCCTGAAGGAAGATGAGCATATTTTTTTTTTTTTCGAGTATGCTCATTTTCTTAGTTTTCTTGTCTATATTATTGAGCATCTAGAAACCTAGAATTGTAATTTTCAACCCTACCTTTTGCAGGATGCTGCTGATCGAGCAGATCTAATTCATAGAAAAGCAGAGAAACTTTCTTCCAAAGATCTAGAGGATTGGCAAACATCAATGGAACTGTTTGAGATGAGCAAGCTTGAGATGGATATAGAAGCAAAACTCATATCAGATGCACGCTCAACATTGGATAGTTACATTGATGACCTGGTTAAAGATGATAGAGAGCAGGTTGCGGGGCTTCTGAAGAAACGAGTTTCTCTGGCGAAGGAGTTGGAGGAGCTTCTGAATTTAGTTAGATTGAAGGAATCAGAGATTGCTGAGAATGAATCTCAGATCCATGAAGCAGAGAGAAAAATTTCACAAGTTGTATCAGAGTTTCAAGAGAAAAGTTATAGCGTTGACATTAAGCATGATAATTTTAAGTCTGCTATGTCTCGGATCGACGCAGAGCGAGAGGTCTTATCATCAAAAAGAAATGAAATTGATAAATTTATCAATTTAGAAGAGCAGAAGTGTTTTAATCTCCGAGAACATGGCAATGCTGCTTTGGAAGAAGCCAAAATCTATCAGGATTTGGTTGGATTAAGAAAAGAATTAGCTTCATCCTTCATAAAGTTCAGAGAAGACAAATTGCAGTTGGTGAGGACAGAAGAGAGAATTCTAGAGGAAACCCAGCTGCTCCGACAACATATATCCAGTGCAAGAACTAAACTACAGGTTGGTCCTTAGCAAAATCTTTGTTTTGTATTCCTGCCGCACTTTTTAATATGTCCTTTATAGCTTAAAAGAGTTCACATATCTTGAGAAATTTTAATTTTTACAGGAACTTTCTTCCACCAGAGTAAGTATCCAGCAAGACATTGATTTATTTAAGCAGCGAATAGCTTTTGTTGATAAAAGAGGTCCCGAACTTGAAGCTGAGAAGAAAGTTGCTGCTGCTGCAAGAAATTTCAAGGAAGCTGGGCGGATAGCTGCTGAAGCAAAGGCGCTGAACTCTGATAAGGAAATCATGCAGAATAAAATGGACAATGCTGTTCTAAATCTTGAAAAGTTAGATGAAGAAATTAAAAACAATATTAGCACAATGCAGGAAAATGAAGAGCTTGTATTATTAAAGGAAAAGGAAGCAGCTGTTGCAAGTTATAAGAGACTTAAGCTGATTGCTGCTGCCGCAAGATCTGAAAGATCGGCAGCTCTTGAATTGGGCGACTCCGAAGAGGCTGAATTTTTATTGAAAGAAGCTGAAGCTGCAGAAGAAAGAGCAAGGGAACTTGAAGGGTCATATAGCCTAAATTTGGAGGAGCAGGGGAGCTCCAGCAAATACTTTTCCCCTGTAGCACTCATCACTAAGTTTGCTGGACAAAGCTTGGCAGAAATGGCCGCTTCTTTGAAAAAGCTTGTGGCGGATGAGTGATGAATGTACAAGTCTAGAAGAAAGTTCTTGCATCTTGCTTAAGGTAAATCTAGGGTGCAGCCAAATGATAATCGTCTTTGCAAAATTAGACAATAGAATTACATCTCCAAGCTTAAATCTTCTTTTTGTTTTATGCATCATCCTTGTTTTGTTATTCTTTTTTCCCACATTCTTTTGCGATTTTGGCTCTGTAATTTTACTTGTAGATGTGTACAAGTCTCTTAATAATAAACATTGTTAGGATCTAATTTGTGGAGTTGTTGGTGTGATACCTGAGATTTTAAGATGAATTTTATTTTTCACTGCCATCTTGTTCTCATTTGATAATAAAATTGGATTGCAGTCTCTATTTTTGTTTAAATCCAGAGCAGCTTTTTGGTTTGGTTGTGCCTCTTTGACATGAAAAGATATTACATCAGCAAGGAAGATTTACATACATGCCTAATTCCTATGTATTTACATATCTAACACCTAAACTTCAATTTTTACATATCTATGCCAACTTACCTTTGTATAAAAAGGAGTATTATTTCACTTTTTAAATATTAAAATAGTGGTATTTTTAGGTGTGCTAAAATTTTAAATGATATATGTATGTAAAAAAAGTTTAGGTGCTAAATATGTAAATAAGGCCAAATGTTTCTTCAGCCAAACCGAAACAGAGCCAAATGTTTCTTGCTACAAAGCCATATAAAAAAGATTCGAAACTGCCAAAGCAACATCTTATAAATCCCTGCTTGCTTTCTTCATGGATCTGAATCAGGTGGTGTATTGCATACGGTAAATGTATGTACGGTTGAAGGTGTACACGGAACTCCCGTTTCGCCTAATGTAATATTTTTTTGGTTTGGTAGACTATTTTTTTCAGTACTGCCTACGTTTTAGATGTTATACAAGGGGTATAAGTGAGTTATATCCTCCTGTAATCTTTATATAATTTTCTGCAACCTACCTGTAACTTATAAATAAGTTCTTAATATATGAAAATAAAAGTACAAAACTTATTTGTAGGTTACAGGTAGATTATAGAATATTACATGGAGGTTACAAGGGAGTATAAAGGGAATATAACCCCCTTATACCTTATATATCACCCTAAAATGTAAGCAGGGTTGAGTACTCAAATTTTTTCCTATTTTTAGACAGATTACCGTGTGGTTTTAATGTAAATCCACAAAATGCAATTTTATCTTCCGTAGTTTCTTCTGTCCCGCTGAATCTAAAGGAACTCCTGAATTTATTAAGGTAGTATTTGGTAGCATACTATTAATAGGAATTATTCTGCCGCAGCTGACGAGCTCCTCCGGATTTGATTGATTTTGTTTACGGGATTTGATAGATTGTGTTTAAGGTAAATTTAGGTTGCGAAACACAGATTAAGGGAATGACTTCCTTCATCTCTCCTTCATAGCTCGTCGCATAAGAGAAGAGTAGATAAAAGGGAATTGCTTTCATCGTCGCTCGCCGCACAGGAGAAGGTTTTTGCTGTCGTCGCTTGTCGCTACCCGATCGCTGGATTGATCTCCCCAAATTTTGGCTGTTGTGGCCTCTGTCGCACGTCGCCTCCATCCTGATCAATTGCAGCCAAATAGATATCTAATTTGTTCATTATAAAGATTCACCAGAAAGATCCGACCCATCTCAGCAAAAAACCCTCGGCTCCTTCTTCCCTGTATTTCTCCGGGACTAACCCTCTTAACAGACCGAATCAAATCGACTTTCGTGTAAGTTCATCCTCATAAAAAGTTGATCTCATTGATCCTAAACTTAACAATCACATTGAATGATGCAGCTGAGGCGAAGGAGAGGCTGCCGGAGAGTTATTTCGAAGCAGACCGGGGTGGGAGGAACAACCAGTTGATCGCAGATATGGATGATGTTCATCTCAGAGAAGCTCTCCTGGATCGCCTCAACTTGCTCGAGAACCGGATCCACCAGGTTCCTAATAAAGAAATGCTAGTTAATGGAAAAAATTGCATCAGAGATCCTGATAAAGGAAAATATTATATTGTTTGCAGAAAAATAAAAAATTCAACTATTAATTTATAGCACAGAGCAATTAGCCTCTATATATATATACGCACACACACACCATTTATTTTTATTTTTTTTTATGTATGTATTTATTTGCATTTGAAGCTTCTGTTGTAATATTTTGTTATTACATAACAACCGGAAAAACAAATTAGATGGGAAGCCGTTTGCAAAAAAGTATACACAGTGTTATAACATTTTATAAACATCATGAAATTTGACATTTTGTAAACATTTATGACAAACAAATACAAATGATGATAAAAACTTAATGCAGTTTCTAATACATGACCTCTTATTTAAAGTTAGGAAGATTTACATGCATGTCACTTAATTCCCAACTATTTAGACATGTAACATCTAAATTTTAATTCTTACATATTTACATGCCATCTTATCTATGCATAATTGTTTTTCAACAACAACAACAACAACAACAAAGTCTTAATCCCACTTCGTGGGGTCGGCTACATGAATTGTTTTTCTCCGTTGCGTCCTATTTAGTGTCATATTTTCACTTAGCTCTAGCAAATTAAGATCATTTTTTATACAATAAGCCCAAGTCTTTCTGGGTCTACCTCTGTCTTTCTAACACAAGTCCAATCTAAAACATCTACTCTCCTAATCGGATCATCAGATGGTCGACGTTTAATGTGACCATACCATCTAAGACGACTTTCTCTAATTTTGTCCGTCTCAGGAGCTACAAAATTGTTTTTCAATTTTTAAAAAAATAAAAATAGTGATACTTTTCATATGATATGAAAGATTTTTCAAATACATAACAATTGAATGGGTATGCATGTAAATGCCCCTTGAAGTTAATATTCTAACTCGTATATGCAATTTCTGTCCACTTGTTGGTTCTCAGCTGAGCCAGGAACTGGATGACGGTGGAAGATCCAGTGGAGGCGGCCGCAATGCCACGGCAGCCGTTACATGTCCAGCCGAGAAACAGAGGCAGATGCCATGCAACAGCAGCCGCAGAGAATCCGGATCCCCAGTTCGCTCTGGTTCAAGCAATTATCAGAGCCAAGTGTCCCAAAAGAAGGTGCATTCTACCTCGACACCGAAAAGATTTATGAGAAGCATCTGCTCATACATTTTTTGTACCGATGATGATAGTTGTTGTTTGAAATCTCAATTATCGGATAACTGCGAAGGTCCCCACGCAGGCTGCTACCACTGAGGCCATGGATTAAAAAGCAGCTGCCTTCCTCTGCAACAAAAACAGGAGGATGGATCGTAAGCAGCTCTGCAAAAGATGATTTCATGCCGGCAGCTCATCGGCTATGGCCGCAGCTACAGATCCCTGCTGCTTCTTTTGGTTTCAGATTTGAGATCAATTAGTGTTTCTTATTTCATTGGAATTTAAACCCTTCTTGGCTAAGTTTATAACAAATATTTTATTTCTCTTTCTGTTTGTACTTAAAATTCTCTGAGGCTAAACAAGCTTCAGTGCATGTGTCACTTTATTTGATTCTTTTCTTTGATGGAAGATGATTGATTCCTGGTTACATGGTTTATTAACCAAGAAATTTTGTTGATCTATTTTTTTGGTACTCTTCTTCTTGCTTTGTGTTGTGAAAAAACCTCTTTTTTATTACATGGTTTATTTATCCAGACAAGGATTGTACCACTTTGTTTCACGCACATCACAAATTTTAAGCAGATAACCATACTCCTATATAATTGTGATGCCATACTCCTATATAATTGTGATGTTTTTTATGTAGATTAGGTTCGTCTGTGGAAAGCACGCCGGAGATCTCTCGCCGGTGGAAAGCACGCCGGAGAGGCGTCGGTTCAGATACTTTCATCCACTTTCATGAATTTTTTCATATGATGAGATTAAAATTTTATAAAATACAAATTTATGTAATATATTATTAAAATGTGTTGAATTTTTATTTTAATGGCGGCCGTCAGTTTGCTAGAAATTTATGAAAGTTTTTCTTCACGTATGCCTTCGGCTCCGGGAAAATATTTGCGTATATAAGACGTACGCAGCGCTGCGTACGTTCAGAGGTTATTCAGGGGGTATAGGAAGGTTATACCGGGGTTATCCCCCTGTAACCTCTTTGTAAACTACCTGTAACCTATAAATGAGTTCCGCAATTCTGTAATTTCATGGGTACAAATAAGTTACACGGAGGTTACAGGAGAGTATAACCCGAATATAACCCCCTTGTACCCTCTGAATAACCCCTGACGTACGCAGCGCTGCGTACGTCTTATGTACGCAAATATTTTCCCTTCGGAGGATAGTCTTAAGTTGTTGTTGGTTTGTGCTTCTTGTAAACTATTTTGTTCATAAAAAAACTTATTAAAGACTCAAATGAATGATTTTGTCTGATGTATTTGTTGTCATTGAAACGCAAATTTATCCATCTACTTCCTTCTAATATATTTAAATATATTTAAATATATTTACATGGACAACCCTCATGTATTGCCATTTACAAATCTAGCACATGTGATATTTTTGTAATGACACTATACATTTTAATAATGTTTTTTTTTGTTTGTCAAGCCCTGAAATATATATTTCTTCACATATGAGATTGATTAAACCAAATTTATGAAATTAAAAATAATTATTGATTTATTAATATTGGTGTAAGAGTGATGCATATTTTGTTAAAAATTGTCCCTCATAAAAGAATATGCCTTCAAAAAATTTTTCAGATGTGTTTAAAGTCTTTAAGTTTTAATACAATTCTATTATGTTAGAAATGAATTTTAAAATTGATGCGCCACCAACAAATTTTCATAATCCATCATGAATCTCGAGGCATGACATGAATCTCGAGGCAACCTTTTGAGCAAGAAACATTTAAACTTCAATTAAAAGTCATCAAAGCACCGATTTCAGCGAACTTATAGTCAAACTGACCGACTCGATCAGACAGACATAATAATATCAAAGCTAGTCCAATCTGAGTAAAATCAAGCCCAGATTAAGTAATTAAATCATTCTTAGAATATTTTAATACACGTTTGAAAGATCAAACGAATGTTGAATTCAACAAGTTCATAGTTGAATCGAGCGTCTCGACAAGACAAATCCAACGAGCCTAGGATTGCTCAATTCTGACATATATAAGACACTCAAATGTCCATCAAATGTCGTTCAATTGAGGGAAGCTCTCTGAACCGTCCAATCAAAATGATTCATATTCCAACATTAATTGCACCTAGAACACTATAAATAGAGCCCCATCAATCACATGAGAGAAGGAGACTTGAGAGAGAACTTGAGGCTTTCAGAATGAGCTTAAGTCCAACATCATCTCTATCATCGCAGACCGTCTTTGACCACCACCGACCGCTGTTGACCACCACCGACCACCACCGATCGTCGTCGACCACCACCGACTGTCATCCACTACCGCCGACCTCCCTCGACCACCGCCAACCACCATCGACCACCGCTAATCTCCGTCGACCATCAATTCGTGCGGGATGATGAAATTTTGTTGGTGGCATATCAATAAGATATTATAACTTTTTTCTTTTATGAATATAAAAGAGGTTTAATTGATATTGTTTTTTAAAAATTTACTCTAACATTTAGATTCATTTATTTATCAAGTGTTACTAGCAAATCTCATTTTATCAAAATTTATTAACCGTTGGATTTAAAGTGTGATTAATATTTATATGATTGTCAGTTGTCACGATAAAGTATCGATAATATTGGAATAATAAGTGATTATATATTTATATATCCCCTTATCTTCACTGTTCGTCGGTCCTTGTATTTCCTCAAAATTACGAATGGCGACCCCGGCCATCGGTGAGGACGGCGGAAACAGAGCTGCGTTCACCGCGTAGAAACAACACTGAACATGGAGATGCAATCATCAACAGCCTGCTTTTCTCGCTTACTGCTTTTCTTTTTGGTCGAACTCGTTCCCTGAAAGATAGAGTAAGGGATCTAGCTCGAGGTCCATGGCTTCGGTAGAGGCTCCGGGCTGCTGTAGCACCATTTGGCGCCCTTCTGCTATAAAGCCAGCTTTCGAGATAAGCGATAATCGCAAAAGAAGCAGCGGCTCCGCCCAAATCCTAGTATTACACCGTATCGCTTGCCGCCGCAGAGGAAGATTATTTTTGCACTTATTCTCTTCGCCTTTATTTTCTTCATCCCACATAAACTTCTTAAGCGGAAGTGGCAGAGGCATAACAATGGGAGTAGGACGAAGAGGTAGGCCGATGAACACGGCAGAAGATGAGGAGCAAGAAGGTAGGGGTTATGGCGGTGAGAGGGAGGAAGTGGACCCGAAAGATATAGTAGGTGGAAGAGAAGATGCGTGCGAGCTGGAGAAAGGATCCCGTGGAATAGTTTCCACCATAGAAGAAGCATTGCCTACCAAGGATTTGGTGACGCTTGCTTCTTGCGTTGTCGGCCTCCTCACTGGCGTCGCGGTCGTCCTCTTTAATCAAATCGTGAGTGCTTTTATTTTTTTCCACTGTTTGTATCTTAATTTTCTTGTTTGTTCTTTTCTCTTCAGCATTGCATTATCTGCATGCATTTGCAATCACTCATACCATTTCTTCCCACCTTGAAGATTCGAAGCCCATCCCTGTCTAGAGTATTTTTTTTCCTTGAAAAAAAAAAGTTACATCAAGCTTGTTTATTTAGCTCAGGATGGATGGTCATAAAGTAGATTCGATGAATAGCTTAATCCAGCTTTTTCGGAGAGTTAAAGCTTAATTCTGTTTGGATGACGATGATACTTATAGATTTGATCCTTCTATTGATTTTTAATGAGAATTAGATTAATGGATTACGTTGAAATTAAATTTATGTATTTATTTATCAACATTTATATTTGAGCAAAACTTGGATAATATGCTTATTATAGATAAATCCTGTCTCATTGTTGATATAATATATTTCTGCTGCGCTAAGTCTTCTTACTCATAAGTAAGTCCTTAATGATCATGAGCAGCTCATATTTGGCATTGCAGATAGACTGGGCACAACTCAAATTGGACTCATTCATTAAAATGTACTAAAAAAAAGATTTATATGTTTGCCTATTAATTGGGACAAGCATAACTAGGGGCTAATATCACCCTGTTTTGCTTGAGAAGAGTTAGATATATTTACTTATTATACATGAAATTTGCTTCACTCATCTGAAACAATTAGAACCATCAAATATATGCTAAATAGTTAACAATACATGTTAATCTAACTAGATACTTCATTGTGGTATGAGAAAGGAAAATGGGTCTCATAGAATATATGAAAATGAGGCCAACTAGTAATAGATCTAATATGTGATTTAAAAAATGTAAAAAATTAAATGTCTACATTTGATGGGAGATTATACCATAGTTCTTTTCTGATTGGGATGGATGCATCAAATTTGCTAAATTAGAACTACTTAGTCAAGCTAAGATATATTAGATTAGGGAAAGCAAAGACGACGACTTGGTAGAGAATCTATAATCACTTCGGTGGAAATGAAAAGTTTATTTAACAAAAAAAACCCTCTTCTAATCATATCGTGATCATTTGCTTGATGAGTTTAATACTTCAAAACAAAGAGCCAAAATAATTGCTAAATATATGAAGTTCTTGATACTTCCAAACAATATTTTTCAATTTTAAATTTGGAGTAAGGCCTAATATTAAAAGATAGATGATACCCCATTTGATTATATCACTTGTTCATGTTTTCCAAGTAGTATTAGATTTTGAGCAAATATTAGATTTTTTTTGCTATTACAAGTGTTGCTTCATGTACTGAATGTGTATGTTATCGTCAAAATACTCGAGTTCAAATTACTTTATCTATTGTATCTAAGGGAAGCAATACCATTGATAACTAAGATGATAAAAAAATTCCGTTGCTACTGCAACTATTTTAAAATTCTTGCAAACACATACTTTAAATGTCGTCGAAAGGTCGTATGGAAATGAAAATTTAGACATTGTAAAAGGTAAAGGTGATAGGTAAATTAAAGAGTGAAAAGTTTATTTATGAAAACTTTATTTAACAAAAAAAAACCCTCTTCTAATCATATCATGATCATTTGCTTGATGAATTTAATACTTCAAAACAAAGAGCCAAAATAATTACTAAATATATGAAGAAGTTCTTGATACTTCAAAACAATATTTTTCAAGTTTAAATTTGGAGTTAAGGCTTACTATTAAAAGAGAGATGATCCCCCATTTGATTATATCACTTGTTTGTCTTTTCCAAGTACTATTAGATTTTAAGCGAGTATTAGATTTTTTTGCTATTAGGAGTTTTGCTTCGTGTACTGAATGTGTATCTTATCATCAAAATACTCAAGTTCAAATTACTACATCTATTGTATCTAAGGGAAGCGATACCATTAACAACTAAGATGATAAAAAAATTTCTTTGCTACTACAATTATTTTAAAATTCTTGCAAACACAGACTTTAAATATCGTCAAAATGGTCGTTATGAAAATGAAAATTTATACATTGATGTAAAAGGTAATGGTGATAAGTAAAGAGTGAGATAATATTAATGAAATTGATTTAGAAATAAAATTATCATATTTACATTCTTTAAAATTTTGAATATGCATTATTGCCACATGTAAAGTTAAATTTAATTGGAAAAAGACTGCCATATTCAAATTTAATATAATGATAAAGTTTATAAGGCTATCATAGATAGTGGAAGTTGTAAGAATTTCGTGACTATTTTTGCTTTTGATAACTTGGAATTGAAACTTGAATTATGTGTAAGACTATATAAAATAGCATGAGTAGTGATACTTCAATTTAATTGTTTAAAATTGCATAATAAGAGGTGTCTCAATTATATCTAAATGCAATTTAAAAGAAGAGGTTATGAGGTGTACAACTCACCTTGGCCTATGTAGGTGTATGGCTCAATAGGATTGAGGTTCGCCCAAGGAGCGCCTCTACACAATTTATATTGGGTGTAAGGCTTTAAAACTAGGGTTTAAGTAATTTAAAATTTAATTTATAAATTTACAGTATAAAATAAATCTTATTTTGTTTTTCTTTTAGACGTAAACCTAAAAAAATTAAATCAAGAACAAGAATTGCATGCACCTCTTTACTCCTACTTGCATGTGGCACTTGCATCTGACACACCTGCACTCCTAGTTGCACGCCACTAACACTGTTGGGTCGATACCATTGTGGTGCAGTGTTGTTGCTCTTCCATCGCCTCTTCTCTTATTGCTAGCATCCCATCTAAGTATTTGTTTCTTTTCTTAGAAATTTTTATAATTTATTTTTTGCTTTCTTTGTTTGTTATTGTTATCATTATTTATCATTTACCTTTTGTGTGTTCTCTCTCTCTCTCTCTCTTTTTAAATTCACCTACTATCGTAAGCCTCTAAATTAAATTAAGGTTGGAGACAAAGCCCCCAACCACTTTGCTAAGTTGAATGTGCTACATTTTGTGTTCTCCTTTTGAATGAAATTTTTAATTTTGGGTATTCTAAAATGGCTAGAAGTTCGGGAAAAAAAAAAGTTAATGGGAAATATAAAACACTCAACATGGAAGCATAGCGCTCAAATGCATAATGGAGTAAGTGAAAGAAGACATTTATTTAAGGTGCAACTATTATGTAAAATGGTCAAGGTGGTGTACTGAAAATGACATGATATTTCTATTCTCATAAGAATATTGCGTCATGTGCTAAACTACCTGATGAGGTGTAAATGATATTTGTGTTTTTATGAACAAACATACAATGTCAATGTATTTAAGATAACGATAATTTTATAATAGATGAGGTAGTGAATCTCATGATGATAGTGGTCATAGTAGCAAAAAATCTTCATATTTGCCAAAAATATTCAATAGAGGTGTCAGGGGACCTATAGATCAGTATATGATGAATGTGGAGGATAATAAGAATGATGATATAATAGTACCAATCAAATATTTTCATATAATGCTAAGAGGATCACAACAGTGTTTGTATGGATAATGCATGATTCCTCTATAGAAATGCAATTCGATATTATGTGGCAATTTTTTGCGTCATATGCCAACATGATTTAATTAAATGTTTCCTCTAAGTAAGATTGAGAAGGTCATTGAGGAGATAAAGAGAACCTGACCACAAAGTATAGTTACAATCTTCTTTAATTTATAATAATGATTTATGATTTTACTAATGTTAAAAATAGGAATTTGATTAGCATTATAATAAATAATTTTTATGGCATTATATGTTTGAAGTTTGTTGAAGCATCACATCAGATGAATGTGCATAGTATATTTTTTAGAATTATCGATTGAGTTATGGAGTAGATTGGAGAGCATTTAGTAGTCTAAATTTTTATTGACAATCTGATTGCTTATAAGGCTACATTACAAAAATTGATGGAGTATTGAATGCATATTTGTAGGACTCCATGTGTTGCACGTTACAATATTTTAATTTTTGAAAATCTAGGAGAATTGTCAAGAATAAGAATGTTTTGAATAAAGGCAAGAGGAGAACTTCTGTAAGAAATAACTCTTAAGATTCACAACCACTAGATTTCTACGATATACTTGACCTACAAAATATAAAGATGTAAGGCAATTTTTGGCCGCTGTGGCCTCCTTCATATTGTGGTTAAATTGTGTTTGAGCTAAGAAGTGTCCAGGCCAAATATTATTGAGTGAGAGATTTTTGCTACATGTTATTGATGCTATCATAGCTATTAAGGCCTTTGTTCATAAATTAAGAATGGTTGATGTAGAGAAAAAGTAAGTTTGGAGATGAGATAAATGAGTTAATAGCACAAAATTGAGGAGGAGATGAGTGCAACTACAAGAAAATTTAGGAGATGAGAAATAAGAGTTTAGTTGCATCGGCATTGCACGTCATTGTTGTTACCTTATTCTTCAATATCTATGTAGTGAGAACAAGTCAACCAATTCAAAGATCAAATTTCATTTGTACCATTGTATAGATAAATCGATTGTTGGCTCAACTAAGAAGGTAAAGACTAACCCTTCAACTCGTAGTTTTCAAAATAAGGAAGGATTTTTTAGGTTATAGTAAACCAAAAATGTAGTAGCAAAATATTCCCACGAGAAGTCCTTTAATTTATTTGTTATGTTTTGTAAAATTAGTAAAGTTGTAAATTCATTATGGAGATAACACTCCTGAGCTATAAGGATTTGCAGTCAAATTGCTAGGTCTTACTTACTCGTCATCAAGGTATGAATGAAATTTGAGTATTTTAACCAAGGTTATACCAAGATTGATACAAGTGGGAATGATGCATTGTCTCATTGTGTGGGAAGGATCAACGGGGGAAGTGTCGAAAAATGAGGAAAATGAGCCTGAATGTGGTGGGATTCAAGCTTAAGGGGAGTTGAGGGTGTATGCAAGGAGGAGAAAGCAGAATGAGGAACAGTGCTTGCAGTACTACTTGTGCCAGCAAGTCTCTTGTCTCTCCTACCCCAACCCTTGAGAAACTTACTCCATTCACCTCAAACTCAAAATGCACAGGTGATATGATTCGTATTCCATCTACTTCCAAAACCGTCACTTTAAGGACCTTTCGTAGTAATGTGAGACATCCTCCTGATCGTTTTGGGCTGGAAAATGACATTACTCAGTTTGTTTTATACACTAATATATCACATGTACATGAAAAATTCATTGCATTTTTAGATGTTGTCTCTATACCGAAGTGTTGACATGTAGATAAGAAGGATTCCAAGCGGAAAGCGGCCATGCATGAAGAGCTTGGGGCTTTCGATGAAAACCAAACATGGGAGATAATATCACTGCCAACGGAGAAAAGAATAGTTGAGTGCAAGTGGTTCTTCACAGTAAAATAAAATAGAGAAGGGAAAGTTGAGCTTTACAAGACATGCTTGGTTGCAAAATGATACAGTCAGACGTATGACATTAACTATGGCAAGACCTTTGCACCAATAATGAAGATGAGCACAGTGAGGAATCTAGTTTCTCTGATAGTGAATGACAGATGAAGGTTACACTAACTTGATGTGAAGATTGTGTTTCTTCATGTTGAGTTATTGGAGGAGGTGTGTATAGAGATACCACCAGAATTCGATACAGATTTGACAGTGGGCAAGGTGTGCAGACTCAAGAAGTCACTTTATGGCTTAAAACCGTATGAGCAGATTAATGTTGACCATACAATGTTCTTTCGTCAAAATGAAAGTCACATTACTGTATTTATTGCGTATGTTGATGACATGGTTATCACTTGTGATGATGAGAAAGATATTGCTCAACTAAAGGTAAGATTGAGCAAAGAATTTGAGGCGAAGGATCTTTGACAACTCTGATACTTCTTTGGAATTGAGGTGGCTCGTGGACCAGAGGGAATGGTTTTGTCTTAGAGGAAGTATGTAGTGTATCAACTCACAGAAACATGCATGTTGGGATGCAAGCTTGTAGTCACTTCAATTGAACAGAAGACAAAGCTAAGTGTAGAGGTAGGAGAGCCAGAGTAGAGTGTTGATCTTTAGGAAAATTGGGCATGCAGGCATTGACGGTTTTTGTGACTCTGATTGGGTGAGTTGTGTGGATGACAGTAGGTTCGTAACATGATACTGCATGTTTGTATGGGGCAACTTGGTCTATTGGAAGAGCAAAAAACTGTCAGTAGTAGCGAGGTCAGCAACAGAGGCAGAGTATAGGGCGATGGCCTTTAGAGTTATCGAGATGATGTGGTTGGGTTCCTTGTTGGAAGAGCTCATGGTGGACCAAAGAGCTCAAATGAAGTTATGGTGTGACAACAAGTCAGCAATCAACACTACCAACAACCCGGTTCAACATGATAAAACCAAACATGTGGAGATTTATGTTGTCAAGTAAAAGTTGAATAACGGTTTGTTGGAACTAGGTCATATAGCCATTAGAGAGCAAGTGATGGACTGCCTCACCAAAGGACTTAACTCATTTGCTTTGTTTAGACTATGTGACAAGATGGAGACAGTGAATATCTTTTGTCTATCTTTAGGGGGAGTGTTGAGATTTGTATCTTTTTAAGGGTTCTATTTATGAATAGGAAATATAGAAGAAGTTTAGGGGTTATTTTTGAGAACGATGTAAGGTTCTATATAAGCCCATATCATTAATGAATAGAACAAGTTTTGCACTGCAATTGCGTCTTTAAACCTTGACAGTTAAAGGCTAATCACATGTTGTATTCAGTTGAAGTTCATAATAACGTGGAATAACGTGGAATGCAAAATTTTTCATTGATATGAACGAGACTATAAATAACTCTTATAAGAATTCTATAATAGGAAAAATAATAAAAAGAAAATGATATGAAAAGAAAGATATATCACTTAATATCTTCAATAATCAATTCATATTAATTATTAGAAGATATAAGAAATAACATAAAATAAGAAAACAAATAATTTCTAATCCAATGAAATA
>NEWO01000007.1:2586272-2598148 GCA_003013225.1 Phalaenopsis aphrodite
TTATTTATAATATTCAAAATATATTTTCAGAACTTCCCTTGTATCTTTTGCTGGGTGTCTTGTGCGGGTTGGTGTCATTGGTCCTTTCTAGGTGCACATCATTTGCGCTGAGCGTTGCTGACAGCCTTCAGAAGGCTATAGGATTACAGAAGGATCTATTTCCTGCTTTTGGTGGCCTAACTGTTGGTTTGATTGCCTTAGCATATCCTGAAGTCCTTTACTGGGGATTTCAGAATGTTGACATTTTACTGGAATCAAGACCTTATGTAAGTGGTCTTCCTGCTGATGTTTTGTTTCAATTGGTCGGGGTAAAAATAGTAGCAACATCCATAAGCCGTGCTTCAGGACTGGTGGGAGGATATTATGCACCGTCTCTTTTTATTGGAGCAGCAACAGGAATGGCGTACGGGAAGTTTGTGGGCCCTGCATTTTCGGGACCCAATGCAATATTTCATCTTCCTATCATAGATGTCGCATCCCCTCAAGCATATGGTCTGGTAAATTTTTACATTTAAATCTTGCCTACTTTAGTTGTTGAACAGTGCTACTTGGCCTTCTTCAGAATATAGTGGTTTTTTATTTTTCAACTGGCAAGTGGACCATGCCATATGAAGTAAATTAGAAAGAAAGGCAGAGATTTTTTCTGTGTTTGCTGGACTTGATATTTAATGAATTACAGCAGTTGATCCTTGCATCCTACGGCGAATACCTTTTATTATTTAGGGAATGTTTGTTTGGAGGTATTAGTATTGTGAAGTATATGGAATATGTGGGTTAGGAGTTCAAGTGTTTGTTATGAAGGCATTTTGAATACCTAAACCCTAAACATTCGTTATAAGGCATTTTGAATGCCTTCAAATTCGAAGGCTTAATTTTTATGAATTTAGGATTCATCAAAATTGTGTGAACCAAGTGCATTTTTTGTGATGACACCGGAATTAACCCAAATAACAATAGTGACACAAATATTATTACTGAAAAAGTCAAATAGGCGGTTACAACCAAACACACCCTGAAAAGAGAAATACAACAATATAATACAAACTCACTCTAGGGTTCGATTCATGGGCGGTGAGAGTTGGCTAGGTGGTCGGGGAGTGGTGTTAGGTGGTTGTAATGGGTTGTGGTGCTGATGGAAATAACAGAGGGGCTAGAACTACGATGGCAGCAAGGCGAAAGGCCTGGAACGACAGCAAGGCAGAAGGCCTGGAACGGAAGCGAGGCGGCAGGCCTAGTACAACAACAACAACAAAGCGGAGGGCTTGGACAGCGAGAGGCAACGAGGAAGGGCTGTGGTCTGCAGGACAGCGAGAGGCAACGAGGAAGGGATGGGGCTTGCAGGACAGCAATGTCCTGTACAGGGGAGACACACCATATCATGTGATCTTGTTTCTCACTTTGTAGATCCCTTTGAGTATGACTAGGTCTACCTTCTTCGTTGTCTCTGCGTCTACGATCACCTTTCTCCCATGACCTTGTGTAATTCCAACAAGCATCTCCGACAACAACAATTGACCACATCAATTTAAAAACATATTTATTTAAATGAATATGTTAACATAAAAATTTAGCTTCATCTTACAACAAACCAAACACAAAAAGTTATTTTCTATAATTTTTTAAATAAGTTGTTCAAAACTTGCTTTGTACATTCATAACATGGGCTTAAATAAGGTATTACAATATTTTACAAATAAACCTCTAGATTTCTTTGATATTCATTTTTAACCAAGAAGACCTTAAATAAGGTCCAATTCTCAACACTCTCCCTTAAGATGGGCAAAAGATATCCATTAAGCCCATCTTATCACATAACCTAGACAAATCTAATGAACTAAGTCCTTTAGTGAGGCAGTCGCTCTCCAGCGACTATATGACTTAGCTCCATTAGCCTGTCATTTAGCTTTTCCTTGATGAGGAATCTATTAATCTCCACATGTTTGGTTCTATCGTGCTTCACCAGGTTCTTGGCAACGGTGATTACTGACTTGTTATCGCACCTTGACTTCATTTGAGTTTTTTGGTCCACCTTGAGCTCGATTAACAATACTCTCAGCCTCATTATCTTGACAACTTCTAAGGCCATGACCTTGTACTCTGCCTATGTTGTTGACCTCACTACTACAAACTGTTTCTTGCTCTTCCAAGGAACCGAGTTGCTCCCTACGAACATGCAGTATCTTGATGTGGATCTTCTGTCATCTGCACAAGTCGTCCAGTCAGTGTCATAAAGGCCTTTAATGTCTAAATGTTCATTCTTTCTGAAGATCAACCTCTTCCCTGGTGCACTTTTTAGGCACTTCAGATTCTAATATACCGCATCCATATGACCCTTCTTTGGATCATTCATGTAGTGTCTCACCACGCTCATTGCAAAAGAGATATTGAGTCGAGCGTGACATAGTTAGATTAAACGACCTACCAATCTTTGATACCTCTCACGATAATTAGTTCCCCTGCCCTGTACTCAACTTGGTCTTTTGGTCAATTGGAGATACTATAGGTGTGCACCCCATAATGCATGTTTCCATGAGGAGATCTAGTATATAATTTCTCTGGGACAAGACCATTCTCTTAGGTCCACGGGTCACTTCAATCGCTAAACAATATCTGAGTTGTCCAAGATTCTTTACCCAAATTCATTGCCCAATCTTACCTTTAGTTGGGTAATCTCTGCCTCATCATTACCGGTGAAAATAATGTCACCAACATACACAACAAGTATAGTGGTGTGACTTTTAACATCATATGGCCTGCATTGATCCGCTCATATCCAATACCCACAAAAGCCTTTTTAAACTTGTTAAACCAGGCTCGAGGAGAGTGTTCCAAGTCATACGTGACTTCCTGAGCCTATACACCTTGCCCACTGTCTGAACTGTACCACATCCTGGTGGTATCTCCATATATACCTCCTTCGGTAACTTACTATGAAGAAATGCATCTTCACATCAACTTGGTGTAACCTCCACCCTGCATTCACTGTCAGAGAAACCAGTGTTTTCAATGTGCTCATCTTTGTTACTGGTGTAAAAGTTTCATCATAGTTAATGTCATATGTTTGACTGTACATTTTAGTCATCAGTCGTGTTTTGTACCACTCCAACTTCCATTCTAGAGTTTGCTTCACTATGAAGATCTGCTTGCACCCAACATCCTTTTTCCCTGCTGGTATTGGCATTTATCTTCCATGTTCGATTTTTATCGAAAGTCCCATGCTCTTCATTTATAGCCGCTTTCCACTTGGGATCTTCCTTAGCAACCTGTTAGCACTTGAGTATAGAGACAATGTCCAAAGATACAATGAATGTTCCATGTAAATGTGATATTTTAGAATTTGAAACAAATTCAACAATGTCATGTTCCCACCTAAAACGATCGGGTTGATGTCCCGCATTGCTGCGAGAGGTACTCCTTAAAGTTGGGGGGTTAGGAGGAGAAATCATATCACATGCGAGTTCTTAGTCAGAGGTGAATGGTGTAGGTGTCTCAAGAGTCGGGAAAGAACAGAGCAAGGGACTAGTTGACACAAACGATACTGCAGACACCGCTCTCTCATTTTGCTTCACTCTTCATGTATGCACCCTTAGCTCATCTTCAGCTTGAATCCCACCACCTCTGGGCTCACTCTCATCATTTTTCGGTTCCTCAACTGGTTCATCCCACATTATAGGACAAGACCTTGCTCCCACGTGTACCACTCTCTCACCATTGTGACTCACCCACCCTTACCTCATATCTCAAGTGTCTGGCGAGTCACCGAAAGGTGAGGTTACATTCTGGGTGTAGTATGGTTTCAATTCTCTAAATGACACATTCATGCTCATAAACAGACTCTTATTTATTTGGCTTCAACAGACATACCCATTCTAAGTAGCAGAATAGTCTTCAAACATATATTTCATAGCTCACAGCTCTGGGATCCAACTTCCTTACTAATGACCTCTTATCATTCACAAAGCATACCCATCCAAACACCTTCAATAGGAGGATCCCGCTATTTTCTCCTTTCAAAATTTGACAATGAGGCTTCCAATCTAACACTCTCGAGGGCATCCTATTGATCAATTGAGCTGCTGTCAAAATTGTTTGCCCCTATAAATACTTTAGGACATTCATTGCAATCATACTACTTCTAGAAAGTGTTTATTCTTTCTCTTTGTTACTTTATTTTGTGTCAGTGTGTATGAATATGTGGTTTGATGTTGTATACCTTGGATTGACAAATATTTCACAAATACCTTGTTGGTATACTTTGTCTCATTATCAGACTTCAATACAATCACTATTGCATCATATTGAGTCTGGTTTGCCTTATAGAAGTTTTTAAAACAATCAAACACATCACTCTTATTTTTTTATTAAATATTTCCCAATAACACGAGTAAAACAATCAATAAAATCACAAAATATTGATAATCATTCATAGAACTTGTAGAACAAAGTCCCCAAACATCATAATGTATCAAGTCAAAAACACCATAACTCCTATTCTTTGAACTGATATAAGAGCTTATAGTAAGCTTGTTAAACTCAAAGCATCACAATTTTTGTTTCTGTCTTTTCATATAAAAAATGATACAACCGACTCAATAAGCTAAAATAAGAGTGTCACATGCGTCTGTGATGTAGCAGCAACACATCCTCCACATTGCTCCTAAATTCTTTTACTTCAGCACTCCCTATCATGTATGTCAAGTTGAGTCCATCCCCTTTTGGTCCAACTAACAGAGTTTACTATGCCATGTTTCAGTCTCAAGTGTCCGGCCAATCTCTTTTTCTTAGAAGATCTTTTTAGGAATATCTAAAGAAACAACATATTTTTGTTGGAGAATAATGACACTAATGGATAAAAAGGTTCACTGGAAGAGGAGCATGCAAAATATTAGACAAAGTCATATAATTGGTACCCATCACTGTACCATTACCAACTATCGACTGTGTTGTACTATCAACAGTCTGGATACTCTCTAGTACTGCTAGGGGAGTATATAAAGAAAACTCTCTATTATTACTTATCACATGACGAGATGCACCAAAATCTGTTATCCATTTTGATTATCCTGTGCTGAAAATAGAGGTAAGAGCATGTGTATCACAAGTACCTTTGTCAGAGTGAGCATAAGTGACAATGCTACCCTTTGATGACGACTGGTTGGGCATTCTCATCCACATTTTCTGCTGTTTCTTGCTTCCTCTTCAACAACTCTAGACATTCATGATCCTCATTGGTAAAAACTAAACTTGTCTCTCTCTCCTTTGTTGCCATCAGATTTGCCCGTTAGCCCCTCTTTTCTACCTTTTTGTTGACCAAGGCCTCCACCCTGTCCACATTAACTCGACTCTCTCTCTCTCTTATTAGGCGGCCTAGGATATGTGTTGCTCATATACCTAACTTCGCAACAACTGTAGTACTTACGAGCCTCCCCTTGGACACCCGTCATACATGAGCTCAAGGAAGTTGAAGCTGATTGTGCACTCGAAAGTCCAGTCGACTTAGAGTATAGCTTCACGCGACTCTCCTCCTATACTATCACAACAATGGCCTCATCCAGTGAAGGGATAGTTGCTTAAGCTAGGAGGAAAAATCTCCTTTGATCAAAGTCAGGGTTCAGATTGGCCAGAAAATGCATAATCTTCATCAATGTAAAGGTCTCCCCTTTGTTACACTTTGGATCGCCATAGCTCGATATCAATGAAAAATGATCAAGATCTGCCCATAGCTGCTTGAGCTCTATGGAGTACTCTTGAATCGATCTATCACTCTGAACTACTGCCTCTATCTCACGCTAAATCTGAAACACCTCATGTGGTTCTCAGCCTCATCATAGATCTTCTTCAGCTTCACCCAGATATCGCTCATCTTTCGAATGTCATCTACTGATGAGGCAATCGATGAAACCATCGAAATGAGTAGCCAGGTGTAAAACAAGACATGTGTAGTCCTCCACTCATCTCTTTCAGCATTGCTACTCTTTGGCTCGATCCGCATCAGATATCCCTCTAATATTTTTCCTATTAGATTCGACATGAACAACTCAAATATGTGATCGGTCCATCAAATTTCGGATCCACAGTTGGGAGATCTAGATTCACTTGTGTCGGAGCATGTGCTAAGATAACAACTCTCTATATGAGCCTGCCCAAGACTTTCGGAATTTTCAGAATTTTTATTTCCAGGAGCTCTAAACCTTTTCCTCTCACACTATCTCTGTCTTATCTCCTGACATCTTCAATTTAACTATTCCCTAACCTTCGTCATCCTCTCACACACGTAGAACCAAAGTTCTCTACTCCACTGCTCTGATTTCACGTGCGCTTCAACCCTGCCATGCACAGAGTCACTCGAATCATTCTGCAACGATCCAACAGCCAAAGGCAATGTCAGTTAGGTCCTAAGGCACGCTCGAGCGCGTCGGTCTACTTCATAGCTGGGTGCAATCACGTCTATATTGTGAGTGTCAGCACGCCTTTATCACGAGTGTTTGTTGCCTTCCCAGTTAGCTGTAATCATAACTGGATCACTCGAGGGTTCACGTCGCGATCCCTTCATTCTTCATTGCAGTCCCAGTTAGCTCTACTTGAGATTGCATCCACTGTTTCACGCCGCGATCCCTTTGTTGTTGTCCCAGCTACCTCTAGTCGCAGCTACATTGCGATGACAAAGTGGAAGGAAGAGGAAAATTGGAGTTTCGGGTCTCTGCATATCGATCTTCGATGATCGAGCAACACCAAGAACGGCTGCTAAGGTTCGGGCTCTGATACCATAAAGAAAACATTATTTAAAATCTGCTTTGTACATTCATAACATGGGCTTAAATAGAATATTATAATATTTTACAAATAGGCCCCTAAACTTCTTTGATGTTCCTTTTTACTAATAGGGACCTACATAAGGTCCAACTCTCAACATTTATTTTATTTCTAACCAATCAGTATTTTGTATTCTAAATGTAGCATTTTTAGTTTTCGTTGCATTTAGAATAATGTATTCTAAATACTTACAGCTAAACGGTCGCACATTTCTTTTGTCAGGTCGGTATGGGAGCTACCCTTGCAGGTGTTTGCCAGGTGCCTTTAACATCAGTTCTTCTTCTGTTTGAGCTAACTCAGGACTATCGGATAGTTCTGCCACTGCTTGGAGCAGTGGGATTATCGTCTTGGATTGCCTCTAGTCAAAATAGAAGAAAAGTTTATGAAGATGGATCAGATCAGGTTGAAGGTGATCGTAATGAACTTGAAGGTTCCCTAAGTGGAGGCAAGGAATTTGATTATTCTGTAGTTACTACTGAATTGCTTCAAAGTAGTGATTTATGCGAGCTTGAGAGCTCCCTCTGTGTATATGATCATGTCACTCTTACGAATGGCTTAGCTGAGAGGCTTACTGTTGCACAGGCTATGAGAACTAGATACATAACTGTCCAGATGAGCACCAAAATTAGTGAGGCCATCGAATTGATGTACAAAGAGAAGGAGTCGTGTGCACTAATAACTAATAGCAGCAATTTTCTTCTTGGACAGTTGTCACTTGAAGACATTCAGGAATATAGCAGGCTCGCACGAGCTAATGGAAATACTGAAGTAAGGAGCTTGTCTACTTTTAGTTTTTGGTGAGATTATCTTGAGGTTTCTCTTTATGTATTAGGTAACATGCTGGAAAACATCTACCCTATTGACTGTAGCATTTTGATTCGCAATATGAGACAATAAAACTGAAAAATGCTAATTTATTACTTGCCTGCTGAATTTAAATAGCATTTTTAAAAAAAATTTCTGCATGAATGATTGATTTCATTTTTAATTTTACATCTCTAAAGTGAGTTAGCTTAACTATAGATTTACTCTCTCGTTGGTCTTTACCATGGCTTTAGTATTTTGAAAAAAATGAATTTCTTATATAAGCTGATCTTAAAATGCTGCTGTGTGACAATTTACTTGTTCTGGGATATATATATATTTTTTTATGCAGTGAAGTTTTAAGCATTCGATAGTTGTACTTTAGCCATACAACGAAAGAGGTGCAAGTGATGCGTTTGTATTATACATGAGACATTGCAGGTTTATGTTATGAGGTTGTCTATGGCAGTTATTATGGTAAACATCAGAACATTTTATATAAGGAAGTGATTGTTGATTAACCTACATTTTGTTATTATCCGTAATCCAGTCTATTTTTCACAACTTACCATGTCCCCTTTTTAAAGATTGTTTTGCGGTTGGGTATTAAACATTTTTCAAGAAGGTGCAAATGTTAACAGCTTTTTTCTTTTCTTGTTTCTTGGCAAGTGAGCACCCTTCCACCAGTCTTGCTACTTCGGAAGGAAAGGTAGATCGTGTAGGACATCTCTTTTCCTCTATTCTCTCAACTCATAAATCAAGTATTCAAGCTGTTTTCTCTCTTAGAGAGAAAATAGGGTGGTCTATGATGTGAAAAGAAAGATTATACTATTATGCTTTTCCACTGAATTTCTAGTTTTTTTTTCAGTCTGTCTTGGCTTTCGTATAGCTACAGTGGAAATTATCTTTGCTATTTTAATATGGAGTTTTAGACAGTTATACTCTTCAACTCTGGATTACAATGACTATGTCATTCTTGCCTTGCTATTTCTTCGACAATCCATTACAAAAGGAAAGATGTCTTCTAGGCCTTGGGCTCAAGCATAATTTCTAAGCTATTCTCTTCTGCGGGAATGATAGAGGTCATCTTATTCAAAGATAGTAGCTCATCTTTTTTCAGCATCTGAATTTCTGACTTCATTACATTTTGCAATGAGGCTGAGAGAAAGTCCATACTCTGTTGTTCTCAATGAAGGTTTTCACCTTTGCTACATCTTTATTGCACCTCAATTTGATAGCTCGATATTAATTCAACTCTTGTTATAGATCCTTCAAGTGGTTAGCATTCTTTGTGATATATTTATTACCTTTGTTATCGGATTATCATCACTTTAATATTATATATTTGGGAAACATTTTTTGCTTTTGAATATGCATTTTTTATAATGTCCGAAATATCTTTGTAGTGGGTAAAAACTTGTACCTTTCACTACTTTTTGGAGTCATTGAATTACACAGTAATGATATTATCATATAATCTATCTTATGCTAAGCATCAAATATTGGGCTTTGTTGCTTTGGATTGGTGTCATGAAGGTGATTACGTTTCATTTTCCCTTTGAAAAAGGTTGAACTAACTCGTTCGACTTCTAGTAGTTTTTTTTTTAGTCTACACGCAGCTCATATGTTTTACAAATCTCTATATGGTTGATGATGTATTGTTTCTTGGGACATTTACATACCTCCTCAAAATTATTAGTTGGAGCAGACATTGTTTTCTTAGACATGAGGGCTTCTCGACTTGACTGATGCACTATTGTTTGCGGGACGGCAGCCATTGGAGAGATCAAAATTGTGATTGCTAGTTGGAAAGGTCAAAGCTGGAGAAGAGTTGTGATTTGCTGGCTGGAAAGAGCTCGGTTGAAGTAAAGGACAATATAGGAGGGTGTAGCTGCTGGAGAGATCACAACAATGAAAAATGTGTTTGTTGAAATCTAACAAGGGAAGAGCTAGCAGTGATAAAGGATGCAGCTTGACGGAAGCCTATGGCCATGAAGTTTGTGGTGGATATTCAAGGATACATGCCTAGGGCTATGATACTAAGTGAGAAAATATGAGATAATTGTATTGATCTCATTTTAAGCTAATTAGAAGCAACTTGCAGTGTCTTACAAGCTGTAAATAGAGAAAGGAAAGAAAACATGTACAATAAAGGAAACACATGACAGAAATGTAAAATTCATTTGAATGAGAGATTATTCTAATTAATATTTTTTTAGCATCCAAAAATTGATTTAAGTTGTAGCCACAAGGAGCCACTCCTAGAATAGACATTGCTGGATGGTTTTAGTAGCAATTCTATGAATGAGAGATTAATCTGATCAATAATTTTAGTATCCAGAAATTGGTTCAAGTTGTTGCCAAATGGAGCCACTCCTAGAATAGACATTGCTGGATGGTTTTCATAGCAATTCTTGTATCTGCAGTAATCAGTTCTGTCTATTGAAGATTATTGGACAACAAGCAAACCTTCCAATGATATGTTAAATGTGAGATGTGTTAAAATGGTCCCCTCACTCTTTGTAGCGGGGCCCATTTTACCCCGTGTCTGTAAAAGTGTAAATTTAATAATGTGATATAGTCCCCAGGGGTAACTATTTTAGCTTCCATTTAAAAAGTGGTGCAGGAGCTCTCACAAATATTGTGGCCCGTGGTATGTTTGCAGGATTTCACGATTACGGAACTCTTGCTGTAGCGGATTCAATCCTGAGTACGTGATATGAACGATCCTGATTTGAATTCCGTCTCAATAAAGAACCTTCCATGGAATTTCCGCAATCTTGTCGGTGGGATGGGTGGGATTTCGCCCCGTTCCGCACTGAAACAGAGAAAATTACGTTTGGCTAACAAATTCAATAGAGATTCTTGCCTTATCTAGCTTATTTACTATTTCTTTTCGTTTAGTTAAGGTTTCTTTTCATTAGGAGATTATTTATATGTTTTATTTTTTTGTTTTGAAGACTTTTGATTATTGTTTTTATTTTGGGAGATTGTTTCTGTTTTATGCTCTTCAAAGGTTGTATCATCTTTCTTTTGGGAGTAGAGTATTTGTATCTTCCTTAGGAACAGGTGGTGGAACCTCCACACCGCCCATACTTTGTCGATTCATTGTTTGATTGTTGTTTTCAGCCGAGACAGTCGCCAAAAGACGTATATCCCCTTCCAATTTCCAAATGTCGCCGACCTCGCATATTTGCATTCGCTCGCTATTCCATAACTCTCACTCTAAATCCACTTCCCAAAATACCTTTTAGGAGCCCTAAAACGGTATAAAAAAGTCTGGGGGCTACTTTGACATTTTGATGAGCTTTGATACTCAAATGATCCCATTTACGATCAGGGGGCTATTTTGGCATTTTACTCTATATTAAACAGATTGGAGTAGAAGCCCATCATTCTTCCATTGCAATGCATTGTCTAACATTAATTTTTATATCCAAAAACTCCTCATGGATATTTTCTTATAAAATTGCCTTAATATCGAAGGTTCGCCATTTAAGTTTCTAATGATTAGTCCAATATTAAGCGGTCTCCTGGCAAAATGGGCAAATATCCGAACCATACGTAATAGATCATCTGCCTTGCAGGTTGACAAAATGCAAATATCCGAGATCTTCCAAACTGAAGAGAATACGCAACGTGTATGGAGTACATCACCAAACATGAGACTTGGTGCTGCTGAAAGGATCATGGAGTTGCATGGATTGAAGCTGCTTCCTGTGGTTTCACAGATAATTGATGGCCAAAATACAGGACCCTTGATTGGCTTGCTGGACAGAGAATCTATAAGAATCAGCTGCAGGTAACTTTGCTAAGTTAATATTCAGTATTTTCTCGAGATGCTGAAGAAATAAAAATAAAAGGGCCGTTTGAGATCACTTTTACTTTTTTTTATGTTTTATTTTAATTTAAAATAAAACATATTTAGTATGTTAAATTTATATTACTTATTTTAAAAATACTCAAAACACTTGAGGGCCGTTTGAGATCATTATATATTTTTGTTTTTATTTTGTATTTTAATTTGAATTATAATATGTTTTGTTACACTAAAAATACTTTGTAGTTTTTTTAGTGTTTTTAAAAATATTTTTTTTAAAATAGGTTGATTTATTTTAAAAAAAAAATAAAACACCTTAAAATTATTATAATGAAACATAATTTTAAAAATAAAAATAAAGATAGAAAACAGAAGTGATGTCAAATGGTCCCTTAAAAGTTATTTTGGCTATTTTTAAAAACAAATTGATATATATATA
>NEWO01000007.1:2598180-2637183 GCA_003013225.1 Phalaenopsis aphrodite
ATACATAAACACTAAATTAACATGTTTGTGAAATCAGAACGCCAAATAAAATAAAATTGAGAGACAAAAATATGATCTCAAACAGGCCCTAGCAGTTTGAATCTGTTCTTTATGTGTTCTTTTCATCACTCTTGCAGAACTTTGGCAATGACACTGCTTTTTAGTTCATCATCTATGGGCAACCGTCAAGATTACTGAGTTGAACCTAAGATAAGTTCGATAAGCTGTTGATTGCGAAATGTATATATAGCATTTAATGCATGATACTGCTTACTGTTTTTAGGATTTCTTCTTTTCAATGGCAGACTGCAGATTTTTTGAACAACCATATACAGGAATATTCAAAACTGTGATTACGAACTCTGCACCAAGGTAATTATATATTTCTAAGAATTATAAGTTGATGCATCACTTGTTTCCTTTCTAATAAAGAATTGCATTTAGAACTGACCAAATTAATTATAAATACATTGATAATTATCTTTTTGGATCATGGCCTTACATGTTCTTCAACCATTACTGGTTTGATACACACTTTGCCATTTCTCATAAGAATTTTGTAAAAATTATCGAAGCAGACAGGATTTTTTAACATGATTTTATTTTTCTCCAAATCATGTTAAGGAAATTTGAAATTTTGTATAAATTTTATAATGAATCAAAAAATTTTAAAATATTCTAAATATAGTATATTATTTTTATACTGTATTTTTTCTTTTTAAAGCAAGCCAGACAGGCCCTAACATTTTGTGCTCATCTGTTTGCTACATGCCGTTGCCGGTCCCAAGCCCTTATGCGAAAAGTGGAGGGTTGCGTTAGGTAGTCGACAACCAGCGTAAAACGTGTCAAAAAAAAAAATCATGACATGAATCATTTTGATCATTGTGTAACTGATAGGGCGTCCCCTGGAAGCGACGAACTGTATAGCCTGAATACAGTGAAAAGTGTGCAAGGGCTGCTACACCGGCGCTCGGGTGTAGTGTTAAATAAGCAAGGGTTCCCATATTACGGGCGAATGCGGGTAAAGAAGTTAATCCATAAAACTAATGAAACTAATATTATGATAAGATCTTGGAATATAGGTACTCTCAATGGTAAATTAATGGAATTAGTTGATATTATGATTCATAGGAAAATTAATATCTTATGTATTTAATAAACTAAGTGAGTTGGAGAAAAGGCTAAGGAGATTGATAATTTAGGTTTTAAACTTTGGTATTTTGGTAAGAATCGCACTAGAAATGATGTAGGTGTAATTATAGATAAGAGTTTGAAAGATAATTTTGTAAAAATTAATAAAGTTGGTGATAGAATTATAGCCCTTAAGATTATCATTGATACTGCTATTTTTAATATTATAGGTGTTTATGCTCCTTAAGTAGGTTTAGATACAGGGTTTAAAGATAAATTTTGGAATGACTTAGAAGATTTAATACAAATGATACCTCTTGAAGAAATATTTTTTATTGGAGGAGATTTAAATGGACATGTCGGTAGAGTGGTAAAAAATTTCAGAAACATTCATGGTGGCTACGGTTTTGGAGTAACTAATGAAGAATGTAGAGTTATTTTAGATTTTGCTTTAGCGTATGATTTTGTTATTACTAATACTTTATTCAAGAAAAGAGATGAACATTTTATTACTTATAAGAGTGGATCTAATAAAACACAAACTGATTATTTTCTTATGAGAAGAAGAGATCGTCGCGATTGTAAAGATTGTAAGGTCATTCCAAGTGAAAATTTAAGTACCCAACATCGTCTTTTAGTTTTAGATTTTAAGATTAAGAGTTGTAAAATAAAAAATATTATGACTCATCATTGTAGAATTAGATGGAGAAACTTAAAAGACAAATAAAATTATTTTTATGAGTAAAATTCAAGATTTCAAAATTTAGGATATTCATGAAGAAACAAATGTGATGTGGGATAAAGTAACAAACACTATTAAACAAGTAGCAAAAGATGTGCTTGGAGAATCAAAAGAAAAAGTATTTACAAATAAAAATAATTGGTGATGGAATAATAATGTGCAAGAAAAGATAAAATATAAAAAAGTTATGTTATAAAAATTGGTTTAAATGTAAAAGCTTAAAGAACTGAGAAAAATATCAAACGACCCGCAGAGAGTTTAAAAGAACAATCTGTGACACTAAAAATTCTGCTTTTAATGATCTTTATAATAGATTAGATACTAAGGAGGCTGAAAAATATATGTGTAAACTAACCAAACAAAGAGAAAAGAAAAGTAAAAATTTAACTCAAGTGTATTAAAGATGAAAATCAAAAAATACTTTTCTTAGAAAAAGATATTCAACATAGGTGGGTGAGTTACTTTGATAAACTTTTTAATAAAGTTTCTGAAAATACGATCGACCTTAGTGATTTTAATATCGTGAATAATAATAAAATGTTTCATTTTTACCGTCGCATTAGCAAAAAAGAAGTTGAGGAGGCTTCAAAGAAAACCAAGGGTGGAAAGTCTGTAGGACCTGATGATATCCCAATTGAAGTGTGGAAATATTTGGGAGTTTCTTGGCTTATTAAACTATTTAATATTATTTTAAAAACTAAAAAGATGCCTGAGGAGTGGAGGAAGAGTATTTTTGGTCCCTATTTTTAAGCATGAAGGGGATGCACAAGTGTGCAAATTATAGAGGAATTAAGTTGATATGGCATACTTTAAAATTATGGGAGAGGGTAATTGAACATAGGTTAAGACGCATCACAAAAATTTCTCATAATCAATTTGGATTTATGTCGGGCAGGTCTACTATGGAAGCTATACATTTATTGAGAGGTTTGATGGAGAAGTTCAGAGATAATAAAGAGAATTTCCATTTGATTTTTATTGATTTAGAAAAGCTTACGATAAGGCTCCAAGAGATATTCTTTGGAGAGTTCTCGGGAAGAAATGTGTTGATATGACTTATATTCAAGTCATTAAAGATATGTATACTAGAGCTGTTACTTCTGTTCAAACTGAAGGAGGATTGACAAAATATTTTCCTATTTCTGTTGGATTACATCAGGGATCGGATTTAAGCCCATACCTTTTGTTTAGTTATGGATGGTCTTACTGGACATCCACAGGAGGATGTACCTTGGTGTATGCTTTTTGCTGATGATATTCTTCTCGTGGATAAAACGAGAGAAAAAGCCCAGGAAAAACTTGAATTATGGAGGTCTGCATTGGAGTCTAAAGGCCTTCGTTTAAGTAGAACTAAAACTGAATACATGGAATGTAATTTTAGTAGTAATAGCTCTAGTGACAGAAGTGTGACTTTGGGTGATCAAATTATTAAAAGGTGTGAACGATTTAGATATCTTGGGTCCGTTGTCCAAAGCGACGGTGATATAGATGGGGTTGATAGTAGAATTCAAGTTGGTTGGTTGAAGTGGAGGAATGCTTCGGGCCTTTTGTGTGATAGAAAAGTACCGCTAAGACTGAAAGGAAAATTTTATAAGACGGTGGTGAGACCTGCAATGCTCTATGACGCTGAATGTTGGCCTTTAAAAGAGAAGCATAATAATTAGTTAAGTGTTGTTGAAATGAGAATGATTAGGTGGGATGAGTGGCTTTACACTTAGAGACAAAATACGGAATGAATATATTCGTGATAGGGTTGGTGTAGCTCCTGTGACAGACAAAATTAGAGAAAGTCGTCTTAGATGGTTTGGTCACATTAAACGTCGACCATCTGATGATCCGATTAGGAGAGTAGATGTTTTAGATTCGACTTGTGTTAAGAAAGGCAGAGGTAGACCTAGGAAGACTTCGGCTTATTGTATTAAAAATGATCTTAATTTACTAGAACTAAATGAAAGTATGACACTAAATAGGACGCAATGGAGAAAAAGGATTCATGTAGCCGACCCCACGTAGTGGGATTAAGGCGTTGTTGTTGTTGTTGTTTGCTACATGCCCCCAGCAGCTGAATAAATCATTTGCAAACTATGTTTCGTGCAATAATTTTGATGAAACAGCACTATGAATGGCGCAGCATAAAGGTTGTCTTCTTAAAGATTTGAAGCAATAATTCGGCCATTTTGAAGCAATAATTAGGCAATAAGTCCTTTGGTATCTTTTATGCTAAGCTGTAGACAGTGGTGTGTTGTGGGTCTACTAATGGACACACCATGCTGTATTACCTCTGAAAATTTATGTTGGTGCATAGGGATGTAAATGAGTCAGGCTCATGCCACTTTTAGTTTAAGCTTATGCTTCATTCATTAATTAATTAAAGAGAAAAAAATTAGTTTTAGTTAAACATATAATCAAATAATAAACAGAATGGGTATTTAAGGGGTAAATAATAAAAATATTAATAATTTGAGTATATTTTATATTATTTTCTGGATGTGTTTGTTCATGAACTAACAAGTCAAAAAATAGCTTGAGATTGGTCAGTTAGTTCATTGAGCTTAGTTGGTCTATTATTTATAAGTCAAGCTGGCTCAATTACCACCAATGATGACTTATATGCACCATGACTAGATTTGTGGTCGCAGCTTTTGTAATCATAGTAATGATTATTTGCATTCAGCTTATAATATTTGATGTCTAAAGGGCTGTTTGTGTTTGAAAAGTTAAAGTATTTGAGGTATAATGTAAAGCATTTTAAAGCATTTTAAATACTTGTATTTGTGGTGATGTAACGACTAATTATGGTGTCTATGGATAGCAATGTGCGGTTAAGTTTCATATTTTCAATGTATTTGAAATTCGCCCAAACATATAAGTATTAAACACAAAAAAAATTGTAAAAGATTTTACATTTGATTTGCTTCACAAATGAAATGTTAGCAAAGAACCGGTCCTTCAATAAACAATAATCATAGTCTTGTATTATAATGTAAAAGCAGTATTGTTTTGTATTATACTTGAGTAATTCTATGCTTTGAAATATGAAAATTGAGCTCAGTTAAAACTTGGTTTTCAGTTCTTGAAGTTTCTCAATCAAGAACTTGTGTTTGAGACTCACAACTATATTAAAACCATTGCTTTATGGGATGAATTTTGAGTCAAGTGCTTTATTTATATCTAATTTGAATGGTGTAAATCCTTGATAAAAACAGTAGTAATATCTTCTAATACGCCTATTATGTATATCAAAATTAGTTGGGTTGGTTTACAACAATGATGAATTATTATTCTCATTTGAATAATTTAAAGCAATTAAATAAAGGTTTTTGTACGCACAGCCCTATTGACTGTCATTGTGTCAAAGTAATGTAATGCAAGTATTTTATTCAGTATCTATTTAATCCAAAATTTATGCATTAATTGCCTTAGGATATTGCTTCATGCCCTTTTTAAACCTCGGTTATCATACACATCTCAGGTGACAGATTGTATGACATAACAATCACAAGACAACAAGGGTAGGGTGATGCGATCAGACTATACGGTGTGAAGACATTTGAGCATAGACCAAGCTGCATGTTATGTGCCTCTGCAGAGAACTCAGGATATCAGCGATCAAAATATTTCCATGCCACTTCATCTGTTGGATTACTCAATGAGTTGTTTTCTTCAGATCTGCTCTGATGCAACGTCATATGTGGAGCAGTATGCATTGAACTATATTGTCTCTGTAGATGTGGAATAAAATGTAGATAAAAGAGCCGTTTGAACGAAACTTCTTTCCTTATCTTACTTTTTTTGCTTTGAGGTTTGAATCTAGGAGAACTACAAAATTGTGTTGTCTCCATCACACTACTCTTGTAATATAATATGCATCCGTTTCCACAACAATTAATGTTCTCTACTTTGAGCTCTAACTTGGAGACTAAATTTTTCGTCATGTATAAATCTTCAGGGACTAAATTCTTAGGTGAATTGGTCTCGTTCAGCAGGCTTTCAAACTGATTGAATTTTAGGATATAATATAATATTGTCTGTCACAATAGCTACACGAAATCTTGCACGGGTATATTTCTTTCACATTTTATTCTTCAAATGGAAAGTCAATCATTAATCTAGGCATTCTCCTCTCTGCAAACCACATACACGATTGACTGCACACCTGAAAATTTGTTCTCAGAAGGAAATATTTCATGTGATGTAAGAGTTTTCACTGCATCATACAGTTCGAAGTCTAATTTTCATCTTCAGAATAAAAATTCACTTCAAAATCTAAGTTGTCAGTTATGAAATAAAAAATTTACTTTGAAATCTAATTTGTATTGCCAAAATGGGATTTACAAAAATGAAATTTATATTATAATATAATATTTTATCTTGGAACTGACAAATTAGATTTTGAAGTGAATTTTTCTTATAGCTATGGAAATTAGACTTCACAAAGGAGGAAATAGTGAATTGTTTTTACATAATATGAATAATCTTTTTTTAAGAAAATAATTACCGGCGTGCAATCAATCACGTAGGAACTGCTGGGAGGAGAATGCTTAGTTCTATGATTGGCTTTACAACTAGAAAAAAAATATGAAACAAATATATCCGTGATAAGGTTAGAGTAGCTACAGTTGCATGCAATATTAGAGACATCAGAAAGTCTAAATAACTTGTCAGAATTATTTTTTCTTAATACGAAACAATAATTATCACTAAAAAATTGACTGATTTTAATTTGGACTCAATCAAAACATTAACAATCTACTAAGATTGTTGGCTTTTGAAGATCGTTAATCGACGAACATTTATCTATATTTTATCTCTAATCTTATTTATCATTATAGTTACACCAACTCTTTCAAGAGTACATTTCTTTCACATTTTCTCTATAAATGTAAACCCAATGACCCACCAAAGTATTCTCGTCCCAACTAAGTCTCTTACTAAATTACTTTTATACCTTTAAATAACGACTAAGAATGAAATGTTTCATATGATGTAGTATTGTCAAAATGGAAATTAGATTTCCCATTGGAAAAAGAAATAAAAACTTTTACATCATATAAAATACTTCATTCTCATAGTCTGTTTAATGGTAGGTAAGAAATCTAGTTAAAAGTTGCGGATACAAAAGTGCTTGGGTTTATGATTGGATTTTTATTAGGAGACAAAATATAAAACAAATATATCTGTGAGAAGGTCGGTGTACCTATAGTAGCATACACTATTATAGGGAGACATCTTAATTAATTATGTGTCAATGTTCGACCATTTAATGATATTCACAGAACTAATATTACTTAGATGTTAAATGATTCAACGTCAAGCAGAGATGAAGTAGGTTCTAAATAAATTCGATCCAAAATTTTGGCTCGTACCTCGGCGTGTTTATTTCAATTCAAGTTTCATGTGCAAGACAAAATTAGAATAAATTTCTGAGTGAATATTATTTTTCGAACTAAATCCTATTTCATATTTGGCTCGTACCTCAGGATTTGATAATTCCGGATTTGCATGATTTATTAAAACAAATTCAAACTAAATCTTATTTTCAATCGAACATCCCCTTAATCTGAATACCAACATTTGGCATCATAGAACATTGCAGGTCTCACCACCATCTTATAAATTTTTCCTTTAAGTCTAAGCAGTATTTTCTATCACACAATAGGTTGGATGCATTCCTCCACTTCAACCAACCAACTTGAAATCTACTAATCATATCCCCCATCTATATCACCTAAACTTTGAACAAGAGGTACAAGATATCTAAACGTTCACACCTTTTAATGATTTGATCTCCCTTAGTTACAACTCTGTCTCTAGAGCTACTACTACTAAAATTACATTTCATTTATTCAGTTCTAGATCTACTCAAACCAAGGCCTTTAGACTCAAATGTCAACCTCCATAATTTAAGTTTTAAGGAGATTACATACAGGGCACCCAAAACATTGCTATTTACAAATCAAGCACCCTCTTTCATCCATTTTTTCAAATTCTAACTCAAATATCAAAGGTCATGATAAAACTCCAACTCACATTTTTCATTTATATGAAATTCACAATGGTTTGATAACGGCACACGTAAATGCATTGATTTTCCTAAACTTTTTCCCTAGTCTTATCCACAAGAAGGATATCACATGCGAACAACATACAATAAGGTAAATCCTATTGTAAATGTCTAATAAGAGCATCCATAACTAAAGCAAAAATATTTGGGCTTAAAGCAGATCCCAGATGTAATCCAACAAAAATAAGAAATAATATTATCCTTGTTGCTAAGCCCTAAACACTAAATGCATTTTTCAAAAATTTTTTAAAATAAAAATGTAAATGAAGAGTAGTTGTCTTCCTCAGTAGTTCCGAACAGGAGAGGAGTAGAAGGATGAGAAAAATGGGAGTTTCCAGTCACTATAAGCAGTAATCTCATTGTCGCATTCTCAGCTAGCTTCTAACAATTGTATCGCGAGGGTTCAACAACGCAGGTGGTGGTTTTGGATGAAACATAGAAGGATGGAGGGACATGCGAGGGTTTTGGGGAGAGGAGATGGCTTCGAGTAGAGAGGAGCGAGGGGAGAGGGAATTAGGGCAGGAGGGGGAGGGCTGCGATTTTGGTGGTATAATAGACTATTTCTGATGGCTATACGGGGTTGCAAATCCGTCAGTTCGTAATACTATTACTAATGACAATTTTTGTCGTTTATTATAAAAATGTGTCAATTAATACCCCGCCAGATGACGGTTTGAAGATAATCAACGATAAATAGACGTTAGTTAATATACATCTCTAACTGACGGCTTATTACGCCGGAAATAATAAAAACAGTCAGAAAAATATTGATGTTAATAAACGACGTAAATTTTGTAGTTATGTCATCGTAAATAACCCAAACATAAAACATTGCTAGACCATTGACAATTTACATCATTACCAGTGAATAAAACTGTTGCTTAATAAAAAAAGCATCAGTTAGCACCCCACTAAATTGGTAGGTTCATTGATAACCGACGCAATATGACCTTCAGTTAATATTTGTGTTTAACTGACAGCATAATACATCAATAATGATTAAAACTGTAGAAAAAATTTTACTGTTTATAAGCGACAACATATCATGTTCTTAAGCCGTCGCAAATAACCCAGATCATTAATCATCGCTACAACGTCCAAAATGGAACATTTCTTGTGACACAAAGGTATGGCATCGATTTTAGCGTATTTTCCTATAGTATCTTAAAAACTTTGAAGGTTTTAGGGCTTAGATAATTTGAAGAATTAAATGACTACAGTTGATCGATTTAATTGTTCTCTTAAAATTAGTTTATTGACCATAAGATAGTGATCTGATGATTGAATATTTTTCCTATACTTAGAGCTTTCATTCTTAAGACTAACACCCAAAAGATCAAAGTTATTTGCTACAGGTGGAGCTACAGGCTGCAGAGCTCTGTAATAGTTATTATTAATACATTTCATATATATTGGGGCATTTACATATGTACCTGATGAGTATTATGCATTTATATATCTAACACTTACAGCATTCATATTTACATGCATACCACTTAATTACTTAACAACACATAAAAAATATCACTATCATTATCTTTTAAAAATAAAATGCACATTTTTATGCATAAGTTTAGAAAAACAAAGTAATATAAGTGCAAATATCAAATTTTAAGTGTTAGATATGTCAATACAAAAGAATTTTGTGTTATGTATTATTTGGGAAATTTACATGCATACCTCACAATTCTTATGTATTTGCATATCTAATACCTAAAGTTTCGTAATTACATTTATAATATTTTTCTGTGGTAAAGCTTGTTATGTTGTGAAGCCTGAAGCACCCACAAGAGCAGGGAGTTTTTTTCCGTGTGGCGCACCTGTGCCCAGATGGGTGCCCTTGCGCTTGCAGCACCCAAGTGCAGAATTCGGGGCGCCCCCTAGCCAGGTTATATAGGATTAGATATGCCCTCGTCAAGGGCGCGAGCACATCAGGTGTTGTTGGCTCTTTGATTCGACTTAAAACCTTTGTTATGAGTGAAAGTGCGAATCTCTCTCATGTGTGTTTCTTCAATGAGGTTTCCATGAAGTGAAGAAAGGTCAAAGAGGAGGATTTCAGCATGTGTTCCTCTTGTGCGATCGAGATGAAGGATTTGGAGCGAGTTCTATAAGTTTCATTCATTGTAAAGAGGACATCTAAAGTGACTATTCTGTGCATTTCTTAATTTCATAGTAAAAATTTTTGGTGAGTGTGCCAAGCGCGGTTGACTCTCTGCTTCGGTTTAGAACCTTTGTTTCGATCGACGAAATACAGATCTCTCCCGCGTGCATTTTTTCGACAAGGTTTCCGTGAAGTGAAGAAAAGCAAAGAGGAGGATTTCAATGTGTATTCCTCTTGTGTGATCAAGACGAAGGATTTGGAGCGAAGCCTTGTAAGTTTCATTCATTCTAGAGAGGAACTCTTAGCGAATATACTGTAAATTTCTAAATTTCATCGTAGAAATTTCTTTGCAGTGTGATTTGATGGTTTTTCTTTTGCAGTTCTCAATTTTTTGACATTAAATCTTAGTATGTTTTCCCTCTTTATCCTTATTGTGCTTCCATTCAAATATTTTTGTTCAGATTTTCTAAAATATGTACGATCTTATTCCGTGATGCGGTTTTGACTTCTAATTAATTGAAACCCTAACAGGAGTAATATGATTTTCCATCCCCAACAAACCCTATTCATGAAAAAAGTGTCTTTAGCTGCTTAAAAGTAGGTAAAAGTGATATTCTGATGTGATATTAAGATTTTTTATAAATATTATGATCTGAATGGCAGACATGTAAATACATGTACAAGAATTGTGTGCTTTGTATGTAAATGCCCTTCAATAAAATTCTAATACTAAACAACAAACATGCAAGCAAATAAAATACATCATATTTTATCTAAAGAACACACAGTTATTCTTATATGGTATTAAGAACATAAGAGTTGAATTATTGAGCATGGGCAGTTCATATCTATATCATTTTCATGCATCTTCTTCTTGTCAGGATTAGGGTTTAGGGTTGAGGCTGTAAGTGAATCAATACATATACTATGAACAGCTCAAGTTGAATTCAGTCATCAAATTAGGAAATAAATAAATTTGAATATTTCTAAAATTCTTAATATTAAATGAAATAAATTTTATTTAGTTTGATGAGTTTATTGATGATTACAAAGAGGCTTATTTGTTAATCAATGATTTCCTTGTTAATTAAAAGGCTTAATATTAGGTTTGGTGATAATTCGTATATTATTTAATGAACGGTATATTTAGAAATAATATATTATATGTCTATTTATTCGTTTAAATTACTTTTTAAAATTGTAATCACTTAATTTCATAATTTTCTTTTAATTATATCATTTATAACTTTCTATTAGTCTACCATAGTAGCTGTTCAATGAGATCATGACTTGTGAGAGTGTGTCAATGTGGAGAAATATTTGCGTATGTAACACGCACACAGCTCTACGTGCGTACTCTATTAACCCATAATAACCTATGAATAACATCGAAATAGAGCCCACGAAGGTTATTGAAAGGTTATTAGGATTATAGGTTATTGGAATTAATACGTCAATAACCTCCCAATAACCTCATAATAACCGCAAAGCTCAGGTTATTGCTGGGTTATTACGCATGCAGCTCTGCGTGCGTGTTACGTACGCAAATATTTCTCGCCAATGTGAGGTGAGTATACTTTCTATTCTTCTCATTCCAAACCTTAAATTTTAAGAAGTCTAATCGAGGTCATTGAACAAAATTTTTAAATTTTATGACTTTCGGTGCTCTCTTTGATTTCCTATATATTAAGATAATTATTTTCTCCTCTCCCCAAAATTAGCCCAAATATTTATCTCCAAAATCTAGGCCCATTATTCAAACCAAACAACTAATGTTAATCCTTTCATTTTGTATAACACAATTTTATATTTCATCTATTTTCCTTCATGATTCAATCCATATTTAATACATCTTGCCAATATTAATTTGCCTATTTACTGACTAACATCCATATTGCACTATGTAAACTAGTCATTCCTTTAACATTAGATTAAACGATTGAAATGACAGCTATCTTTTGTCGAGTATTGTGGAGTCTGATCCACTTCCTTGATTTGGCAATCTCGACACATATGAAAATTTTTGAATTTCCTGTATTACTTCCCGCGTTAAGCCCTGTTCGTCTGACTTTTCTTTCTTAGTCTCCCTCTGTCCCGCTCGATTGATTCCTCCACATTTCATGAACTTCCTTTGCAAGCAATATGTGAGACATGTTAGCTTAGAACCCATCTTTATACATGAAAAGTTGCTCCTTGGTAATAAAAATGAGACAATTTGGTATGTATTGACAAGTAATATGTGTCATCATATCAACAAGTTTAACATAATAATGCATCAGCAGAAGTGTAATGTTATTTTAAGTAAATTATTATATCATTATCGCCATATGTATGATTAATTATAAGCAATGCATTCAGCATTTTTTTGGAATATTTACATGCATACCCGAGGAAGTGAGATATGTAAATATAGAAAAAATGAGGAGTTTGAATGTGAATTTGGTCTTGGAATGGGACTGCCCTTCCCCATCCAGTTGGATTCCATCTGCATCAAATCAACAGAGCTTTTCAAAGTTCATAATGGATGTAAGAACAAGAACAGGCTGTAGCAGCAGCCTGTCTTCTCAATAATTCCTCTGCATGCAGCATTCCTCCTCTCCCGTAAATCAAATCAAATCAATTTTATTATTAAAATTATTTATTTAATTTTTATATTAAAATGATTTTTTTTTAATTTTAAAATATATTAATTTTTAAGATATTTTGTTCGGAATTTACTGCCTTTTTTTTTTTTCATTTAGCTTCATTAAGTTATTTAATAATCTATCGTTTGAAGTGACTTGATGAGATTTATTTTCTTTATCTTATTTGATTCAATTATGCATAAATAAGATGTAGATGTTGATTAAAGCTGTCGCCTATTATTTGATTGACTAAATACATTATATATGTACAACACAGAGGTGTCCGGCTATCAAAAGGGCACGTGCTAGCGAGAAAATATTGCGTGCAGCTAATATATGTGTGGATTGATAGTATTTGTAATATCACCAAAATATTACCAAAATACTACCAGACTAACACATACGGGACTATTCTGGAGGTATTTATGATGATATTATACCACAATGCCACCAAAATACCACTAATCTGCAACATAGGTGTCCTAATACAATTTTTCCTCCGTGCTAGCAGATCTGTCCTATTACAATTTTTCCCCGTGCTAGCAGGATAGAAAAGTTTGGAGAAAGAAGAGCCCCGTGGCGAGGATCGAACAGAAAACAATCGAACTACTAGCTAGAGGCTAACCCATTAGACGATTAATCTACCAACTGGCCAACCAAACCGATCAATGACTACTGCTCGAAAGGCAGTAGACGCAGAGAAAATTTGTCAAGAATGCACGCTAGCAGATGAATCGTCTAAGTCCGGCCATTAAAGGCCGACCAACAATTTACAAATAATTTAAGTTTTCTATATATAAATATATATGTAAATATAATAAGAGAGGATAGTGAATACAAAAGAATTCTAAGATATTTTCTATCCTTCCTACTTCCTATTCACTTCACCAACATCAACATGCAAATCACATTGATCCAAACAATTTACAAAATTACATAAATTCAAAAAATATATATATATATCAATATTAATTTTCATTTGGTCAAATGTTGGCTTAAAAATAATGAAAGTCAACAACCACCATTATGCATAACATTGATGACAAAAAAGTAAATAGAATTATCAACCATGTTCATTAGTTGAGTCAAAAACCAGATTAGGATTTTAAAAAATATAGCAATTTAATCATATTCAATAGATAATAAATGAATTATATATATATATATATATATATATATATATATATATATATAAATATATATATATATATAATTCTGATAAAAATATATATTTTACTAAATATATATTTTACTAAACAATGATGGAAGCAGATGGTCATTGGGCCAACACTCATTTGTAGTCATTAATATGGGTTGCCATAGCCAGACTGGCAAGTAGTTGGGTAGGTCCTACAAGGGTTCACAAGAGCACCACCCCAACTGTTCCTATTAAAAATAAAAAAAATCAAAACATCAAACTTGTCCACAAGACAATTGTGCAAAACAGCATACATATTAAATGTAATTTAAAATTCCAGAATAGGTCCCACCCTTCAGCTGTATCCAGTTGTGCTGAGTGGGCTCCTCTTCTTATTTTTTCCTAAAAACATTTTAAAGATATATGTATTTACACATCTAACATTTAAATTTTATAATTTTATGTATAAAACATAAAGAAATGCAGTCTGAAAAGGAAGCATCAGAAGCCAGAAACAGCACAACAAACAAGATGTAAAGAAATTTGAAGAAAGAAATGAACATAATGAGCATGATACAAGTAGTAGCAGAGTTTACTTTCTGAAACAAATACAAAACAGCAGCACTATTATTACAGTGGAGGAAGACAAGATAGAAGGCCTACATCGCTTTCTCTTCTCCCCATCAAAACTCTCATCCTCCCAACAACTCCTCCATTTTTTTTTTCTACTTTTTAACACACAAAAGTTGCTGCTTATCGACGCATCACTAAGTGGGACTAAAATCAACAATAGGCATTCAAGACCTCAGCACTATATATATGTCCAGGTGAATAAATATAGCAGCTCCTATTAGGTCCTGCTGCCTTTATTTCAAAGAATTTAATGCAGAGATGATCAACTGCAGTAGTACATGAATCATGCCGACCACCTCATTTAGTTCTCTCATGTCTCCTCCAAACTAATAAAGAATCAAACGAAGCACCGCCACCGATAGCCACCTAACTCCCAGCGAACAAAACTACACAGAAACGGGTGAGCCCGCTCGCTCGTTCCGGTTAACCAGATCAATGAGTCGAACTCGCCCTTAAAGAACAAAGACTAAAGACAAAAATTGCAACATTGCCCGTGTTTTCTATCTACACATTAACACAATAATTTCATCACAGTTTTCAGCTCAGTTGCAGTCTAACCCACACTCCTCTAGAACCGGGCCATCGGATTTGGGCAGGAACGGATCAATCCTCACCCAAAGGAGAGAAAAGATCGAAGCAAGGAGAATGGACCACACGATGATGATGGTCGGCGTTCTGTTCTGCCGGCCGACTAGACCTTTCAGGAAGGGATAGAGATGTACGATCACCCAGAATGCGAAGAAAAGGCGGCCAAATAGAGGTCCCCAAGACTCATATCCATTGTTGATGGCATTGGAGACCCCGGCAACCACACCAATCATGTTTATCACGAGCAATGTAGTCGGAGGGATCAGGAGTGTGGTCCACTTGAATGTGTAGAGCTCCGAGAAGTCCTCGTCGTCCCCAGCTTTTGATGTCACGGTGAAGTTCGTATCTATACCAGCTAGAACCTTAAGAAGACCCTGAAACACTGCAAATAAATGAGAGGAAACGCCCCCAATGACCCAAAACTGCTCGTTTCTCCACCAGTCCGCCATGCCTATGCCACTCCATCTCATCTCAAGAATGCTGGTTGCGAAAATGCTGATGAAGAGAGAGATAAACCATAAGCTGGCTACATTGTTCAGCTGCGAACAAGAGAGTTATAAAGTCAGAATAAACATTATTAAACCAAGAATTTTTGACAAAGTTGTTGGTATCATACCTCTGGAGTGATAAATTTCCCAGTAAGCAAGCACACAGCAGGCAAGGAGCAGTAAGCCAGAAGAGGAATGGACGTAAATGGATAAACAGTGGCATTTATGTATGAAAACCGCTCGAGCCATTTGAGCCCTCCACCATATCCGTACCATAATGGACAATGTCTGCTCAAGAAAATTTCTACGGAACCAAGAGCCCATCTCAGCACTTGGTGGAGACGATCAGAGAGATTGAGAGGCGCGGATCCTTTAAAGGCGGGCCTGGACGGTATGCAATAGATTGAGCGCCAGCCATGACAATGCATCTTAAATCCTGTCAAGATATCTTCTGTGACAGAACCATAGATCCAACCAACCTATAAGAAAAGAGAAATTTTTGTCACAATGCTCCATGAACAAAGGAGAAGTTCTGAGTAGATAGAAGATGTGAATCCACACCTCTTTTCCCCAGTCTGATTTGTCTTCATATCCACAACTAATAACATGAATGGCTTCCTTTAACAAAGATGCTGGAGAAGCATTTTTCAGTGTTCCTCCATTCTCTAATAGAGTAGAAGCAACAAAAACCGGAGATTGGCCAAACTTCTTCTCTAACTTCCCTGTCATATTGGTTGATTTTTCGCTCTCAATTCCTGTATAATTTTTTAAACAGATTTAGCTAAAATGAGAAAGAAACAACAAAAGTACATATCTTTCTGCAGCATTCTGGTAGTCTTTTAGGATGATTTATCATTTGGCCAATTACTCGAAAACCAAAAGAGAGTCAAACAATAAAGATATATGCAAAACCAGGAAAATGAAGTGATATTCAAAAACAGTAAAAAAATTGCACGAAAGAAACTTGCAGCCCTTATTAGAGATTTCCAAAAATTATGCCTAAATGTAAATAAAAGCGATGGATCTTTTAACTTCAAAATTTCAGTTTAGAAAGTAAATAGGGAGATTTACCTTCAATGCCCTCTTCTATACCCTCCAAAGCAAAAACAGGTGCTCCATTATCTAGTCTCCTTAAATTTTTTACATTCTTTTCATGCTTTGTTTTGACATTCTTCTTCTTCTTTGTCCTCCCGGAACAGCAGCAGCAACAGCAGCACCACTTTGGCAAACAGTTGCAAGTCCTTGTGGGTGGCTTCTTTACTTTGGGGACATCAAAACCATACAGTGCTTGCCTCCGGAACACGCAGCCAGTTCCAACATAAATTGGCCCTTGAATCCCATCAAGACCTTTCATGTTGATCTACAGAAAAATACATGGAATCAGCATTTCATAGATCCAGCTTGCAAGGCATGTTAAAAAAAACCAAATTTTGCCATGGAAATTTGCAAGCTTACATCAAAGAACACGATGTTCCGATTAGCATATCGATCGTGCCGATCAATGCCATCAAACCTCTGGGGAAATTGTACATAGCACACTCTCTTTCCAACCAGCGGATCCATCATAAAGCACATTGCTTCTCTTATTGCTTTGCTATTGTTGAAGTAGTGGTCACAATCCAAGTTCAACATATATGGAGCATTTGTAAGTACAGCAGATACTCTAACCTGATACAAATATCAACAAGCAGAAGTTAAATTGCTGCACCAGAGATCTGCTATTTTATTAGTGAACAAACTTCCATGTAAATTCTTTACCAAAGCATTCATAGCACCAGCCTTCTTGTGATGAGTGAATCCAGGCCTCTTCTCTCTTGAAACATAAACCAAACGCGGTAGCTCATTTCCATCCATGTCATGGCCGCCACTTTGGCCCAGAAAAACCTAAGAGTACAGAAAACAGTGAAACTTATTTGTTAACAGCACAACAAAAAAGGGAAAATCAAGCTTTTAGAATACATAAAAGTTTGAAATATTAAGAGTTCATACCTGAATCATTCCAGGGTGATCACGAACATTATTTCCAGGCCATGGAGTACCATCCTGCATCGTCCAACCCTCCTCGGGAACCTTTTGAGCTTTGGCAACCAAAGCATTGATCCGGACTTTAAATTCCTCGTACTCCCTCTGTAAAATACATCATATTTAAGTCTCACAAGAAGTAAAAGATAAATTTCTGCAACATTAATTGCAGAGATCCAACGCGAAACCTTTCATCACCTTCATTGCTCTCCTCTCCTTTACAAATGATGGCAAGACTTTATCCTTCAAATAATCAATCTTTTGTTGGAAATACCATTCTGGTGCCCTCGGCTCAATATTGAACTTTTTGCAAAATGGAACCCATTTTTTTGCAAACTCAGACGTCTCTGATAATGCTTCGAATGTAAGCATCGCCGCACCATCATCAGAAACATAGCACGAAACTTTGTCAACCGGGTAATCCACCGCAAGGATAGAAAGGACCGTGTTTGCTGTAACCAAAGGAGGTTCCTTCATAGGATCAACAGTGCTGACAAAAATGTCGATTGGAGCTAGTTGAGAAGGTTGACCCTCTTTCTCGTACCTGAAATTACAGTAAAAGATTAAGTGGGTTGGATGATTCAAACTCACGAAGAGTAAACGAGTTCAATGGAGGCCAGTTTTATTAACCTTAACGACAATCTGTCAAGGTAGGTCTCCCTCTCAATTGGAAGCCATTTTGGGAATTGATCAAGAATCCATGAAACAGCAAACCAAATTTCACATATTACAGATATGAGCCACAAAGCATATGCATCAGGCACAGGATGTGTAACCCGGTAATGAAAGAAAAATCCAACAATTACTAGCCGAATTATGATGATCATTCTGTATGGATTGATTTGGCTAGAAGAAATAGGAAGCTTCCTCGATAGTGGTTGTCTAGCTTCATCCATTCTGTCATGAATTGAATTAAGAAGTTCTTTAGTTAGGAAGAAGAAAAGGAGCTAAAACAATTTATAACATCGGTAAATTTACATATTAAACGAAACTATTCTATATCCTAATGAGGAATTAAATAATGAACATTTTATATTTATATCTATAAATTTCATTCCATCATGCAAGATATCACACATTTTTAATCTTCGCATCTCTTCCTTGGATAAGACATGCAATCAATTTTCAATTCAATATCCTTTTACAACTATGAACAAGGAATTTCTAATGAAATTTTAGTTGAGGGAAGAAGCTATACACAATCCTAACAAAGACATTTGACAAAATGTCTTCAAAATAAAAAACTTCTCAATGTATCAAGGAAAAGGTGAATGCCAACAGACCAGATTCCTGAGGATTATTTATCATTTTTACAGCCTAAATGAGATTTTACTTCAAAGGTGCTTCTTCAACGCGCCTGAATTAACAGCCATAAATAGTTTAGTTCTATAATGGAGCCTTAACAGAGTTTTGACTCTGTATAGTTCTCCAGCGTAAATTTAATTCAATAAATAGCACGCAAAGAAGTATTGTAACTAATTAAATTCAGTTATTAACAAGTACTGATTTTTAAGCATAATTGACCCAACTTTCAAAGTATAACAAAGGTGCAGGGTCTTACAATGGCAAATCTGGCCCATCACCATCATTATCCCAATCCTTGCCACCATTTTCATTTCGAGACGGATGCAGTTTCTCTTGTTTCTGCTTCCAATTCTCCATTCTCTCCTTCCAAGCTACACTTCCATAACCATAAGCAGCGAGGTCCTTGGAAGGATCCATGGATCTTGGTTGCACTGCAAGGAAAGAATGTTACCAAAATTTTCTCAACCAAAGGAGAAAGTTTAATTATTAAAATTTTCAACCTAGTAGAAATAAAGTTTCTAAAAGAAAAACTAAATAAATAAAAATAAAAAATAAACGTTTTAACAATTTAACAACTAATGAAAGTTGAGATCAATATACCAGGAAGATTGAGATCTGAAAATGGGAGAGGATGGATCCTCTTCCCTCCACCACCCATGAAGGAAGGAACAAGAGCGTGCTGTTCAGGAGGGATATCATCAACCTGCAGTTCAACAAATACATCCAATGAGAGCAAGAAAATCAAATAAATCCCTACAATAACAGATTTTTTCCACTATTTTCCACAACTTCTGCACAATTAGCATTTTTCACTTCCCATAGCCCAAAAGCAGCATAAAAATAGATTACAGTGATTCAAGAACGTAAAAAAGTGAGAGTCAAGGCAAAGTACCATTTGGCCATTGGTGAGCAAAGGAACCATAGGCATTGTATGAAAAACTTGAGGAAATTCCGAATCTCCTCGGCCATAGCTCATGTGTCCCTGCAGCATTGACTCAGCAATATACTGCCCGTCCTCCCTATTCCTTCCCACAAAATTGAACTCATTCTCAAGATCATCCACGCCATCTTCTTCCTCGTCTCCAGCAACTCGAGCACAACCTGTCATTCATGATAGAATTAAAAATATATTCAATTATCGCTAAGAAACGACTAAAAGAAGTGAGAATGACAAGAAACCCTACCCTTGAGACGTTTGAACCTGGTTTTGCACTGAGGACACACCTGGTTACCTTCCTTGCGCTCATACTCATAGCAAGTGCGGCAAATCGGGAAAGCGCACTCATTGCAGGCCACAAAGAGCTCCCCATCGACGGTAAGCCCGACATCGTCCCCGCAAATCTGGCAGATCTGACCACTCAACTGCTGCAAAGGCTTCGGCTGCAAGAAGATTACAAGAATCAAAAACAATTCCAGTCAACGTTGCAAGAAGAATATCAGAGCAACCATTTGATTCGGCCATGAAATGCCGCTCAGCGTTACTTACTCCTGGCTCCCCCTCGCGGCGGATTACGACAAGCTCATTTCTATTGTGAGAACCGGCGACGAGACCTGCACTAGCCTCCATCTTCTTCTCCTTGAGATATTTCGTCGATAATATCACTCGAAAAACGAACTTCTCCCGGATCTACAGATTACCACTGAAACCTAGCTCCAAAAAAATCCGATTTTTCAACGATTTGATAAAGAATGCAAATCCCTAATGGTTGATCAAAGCTAAAACTTGATCATGTCTTGGAGCTTCCCCATCTGAGAGAGTCAGATAAGCGGCGCTGGGGAAAGCCCTCGGTGATAAGGCAGGAGGTCCTGTACCCTCCCCTCACCCTCCTCTTCTTATTCCTTGCTTGCTGCCTACCGCATCACCGTAGGGGAGGAAATAAAAATATATTTAGAAATTTAAAAAAAAAAACTTTTGTAAAATTCCTCTCGCATTAATACTTTTTAAATAAAAAAAAATATTTTTTAAAACCCTAATAATGAATTTTGGAGTATTGCATTTGCACCACTAACTGATAATTTTATTTTATGTGGGGATTGTGTTATTTTATACAAATTTTGCTAGATTATTAAGACTATACCAACCCTAATAATCTGAAAGGGTTGCTTCAAAACCTAATATTTTAATTAGGATTTTTTTTTTTGAAAACTTTAATTAAAATCTAAAATTCTTTTTAAGTCGTTTAGAAAATTCTTGATAAGTCAAAGATTTTCATTTTCTTTTAAATTAAAAAAAGTTATTATTATTATTATTATTATTATTATTAAAGTAAAATTTAGACAAAATAATAATATAATAATGTATTTTATTGATAGAATCACATCCCTCATATCTCACTATGAAAAGATTTAAGTTTTATTTTTAAGAGGATTAAGGTTTCTTTTGGGGCAATTTATTTGGTGTTTAGGGTTTAGGGAACACACTTAAGCCCATTTAGTAAAACTGTGTTTTGACAGCCTTTTCAAAAAGCTACATTTTCACATTGTTTCTTGCTATGTACGGTGACAGCTTTCTAGCTGCAGTCTGCTTTCTCAAAAAAAAAAAATATATAATAACCACCATGACTTTTTGAACAGCTGATCACCCTAAGATTCTTGAGATATGCCTAAAATGAATCTATCAAGAAAATATTTATTTGATCATGTATATATATAGGGTGAAAAATTAATAGACAGCATAAGTTGGTCATTAAAAGAATTATTATCGTGGGATGCTATTTTCAGTATATTGATTTTTTTTTTTCCATTTCACAGCCAATCATTTATTATTGATATTCAATTTGAAAAATATTCAAATATTTTTTTTAGGTTCCACATAAATTAAATGCCTTATTTGTATGATTGAATTATACATATCACAAAAAAAAATCATGTGAGATTTTTATTCAATGAATTAAGCTTTTATTTACCTAAAATGTTAATAAAAAAACATTATATTATCATTCTCATTCATCTCTCTAGATTTTTTTTTGTGGTGTTGAATATAATAATATAAAAATTTTGAATTTATATTAATAAGTATTATTATATTAATTATTAAATAATCAAACTATCTTCATTTTAATCATAATTACAAATTTAGACAAAAAATTACACCAAAGTTTCAAAAATTCAAAAAAAAAGGGGGAACACTTCATCTTTTAAGGCTTTGAATATATATATATATATATATATATATATATATATATATATATATATATATATATATATCCAACCTTTCTAGAAAAATAAAGCGTTAGAATAATAAATAATAAAAATATTAAATTGCCCTTAGGCTAGGAACCGGTGTAATACTTTGCTAGATAGTTATTTATTCAATGATATGCGCCTAATTTTTGTTTTTACTTATTCCATGGAGAGCATTGATGTGGATGAGATCAATTCTATTTTTTTAAATCATACTATTTGTGATCCGTTAGAGCAAAATGGATAGTGAAAATGCATGTGGAAGAATTTCTTNATAAATAATAAAAATACATTAAGAAAACAATAAAGAGAGTTAAAAGAAGAGAGATAATACAACTAAAAAAAGGCAGGTGGGTGAGAGGTTAAGCTCAAAATAAATAAATAAATGAATTGGTTGAAGCATCTCTCTCCTCATCCTCTCTCTCTCCTCTCCCTCTCTCTCTCCTTTCCCTCTCTCTCCTCCTTTTTTCCCCCCATTGATCAACGGCTCCGCCGACACTTGCATAAATGCTAAGCAAGCCATTATACAGAGATTAAGTACTTGAATTATGTATTTTAATGAAGTAAAAGATGGAGATTGCTCGTGAGAGAAATGTGGTGTAGATATCAACGAGGGGGAAGGGAATAAAGGTGGGAGAAAATTGACCCCAAAAAAATAAATGTTTTCAGCTAATTACTAAAAAAATGGAGCCTTGTTTTTTTAATTTTAGATATGCCCCATTTAATTTTATAGTTTATTAATATATGATGATGTTTTTTTTTTTAATGTAATTAGTATTGATATGTCATCAATAATATTGTTTTATTATTTTGCATGAATCTCGAGATATTATGCACATATGATGGGATAATTTTTAAGCTAAAAAATATTCTAACTTAAAATTGAAAATCATCTAGAGTTTTGTTTTAAGGAAACTTATAGTCAAACTGACCGGCTAAATAAGACAAACTCAATGACACTAAATTTGATTCAAGTAGAGTCGAATCAAGGTCGATCAAGTTGTTAAACCAATTTTAGAAGATTTGGGTGGAAAAGTAGAGGGTCAAATGGATTCCAAATCTGACAAATTTTACAGTCGAATCGAGCACCTCGATGAGACAAATACAACAAATTTAAGATCACTAAATTCCAACATTATTAAAACACTTAAATGTACACAAAATGTGATTCGATTAAAGGAAACCCTTGTGGTCATCCGATGGAGTGATTCAAAATTTTGTCTTATTTATAGGAGATGCTACTCTCATAATATATAAATAGAGCCCTCTTCACGTCATAATGGGGAGAGGGGTTAAACCTAGAGGAGAAAAGAAAGAGCTAAAATTTCAGAATTATTAAAGGATGAAGATCTGATGATTACTTTCTGCATTTGCAGCTACCTATGACATCACTCCCCGTCAGTTGTGATTGACCACTGTGTCAGTCGTCCCTTGCTCTTGCCGATGATGAACCTTGAGTAATGATATACGTTGCAAGAAATCACACTGTGAAGTAATGACGTATGTTGGAGTAATGATGCACCGTGTGGAGCAACGATATGCTTTTTAGAGTAACTCGATGTCTCAAATATTACGCAACGACGTACTGCAGACACGGGGTGCCAAAGTTCCGATGATAAGTCCATGAAATAGTTGTTCGGCAACTATCAAACTTAGAATATTGTGACCTTTTATGGACTCCAAAAGTTCTCTCCTTTTGTCATATATCAACAAGTGATGTCACTATTGCAATTAACTACTGATATATCACCAATTATAGCCTCTTACGGCTAATTGACTCTCTTACAATGCATTATTACGGTATATGTGACAAAAATAACCTACGTGGCACACAACTCATGCAACTCCCAATGTTGGTCTAAGTGGCGTCTGAACACTATTGCAAATCATTATTAAGACATATGTGATCAATTATAGCCTATGTTGCTCACAGTTTATGCAATTCCTTACTCTTACCTCTGTGTCCTACACACTTTATCACAACTCACCACTATGATCGACTACGACATAAGTAACACATATCAAGCATCTCATAACGCTAGCCCCTAGAGCAAACATTATTTCAACTCACAACTGCGACTATGTTACTAACAATGGCCTATGTGGCTCACAATTTATATAGCTCTTAACTTTAGTCTCTATGATCTACAAACATTATCGCAACTCACCATATGGACTCTATGACCAACTACGACATGTGTGGCTCATAGTTGATGCAGCACCCAACTCTGACACCTATAGATTAAGAACATTATCACAACTTACCAATAAGGCATATGTGACTAATTATGACCTTCGTGTCTCATATCTCATGCAACTCCCAACTCTGGTCTCTATAGCCTACAAATATTGCATCTCATTACTACGATTTGTGTTGCTCGCAGCTCATGTAGATCCCAACTCAAGCTTATGTAGTTTACAAACATTACAACAACTCATCACTAATTACAACCTAAGTGACCCACAGCTTATGCAGCTCCCAACTATGACCTACTTAACCAACAATGACCTATAAGGCTTATAACTCATGCATCAACCAACTCTAACTTATGTAGATTACAGACATTATTGTAGTTCCCTACTATGGCCTGCGTGTCCAACTGTTGTCATTTAAGCCCCCTGCTGCAGCCTTTGTGCTTAGTTGACAATATGACAGCTCTCCAATATAGCCTATGTGATCAACTACGGTTTAAGTGGTTCACAGCTCATGCAACACCTAAATCTAGCATCTGTGGCCTACAGACATTATTGTAGCTCGCCAATATGACTTGTGTGACTAATTATGACCTACATAACTCACAGCATATGCAGCTCCCAACTAAAACCTTTGTGTCCTATAAACATAATCACAACTCACCACTACGGCGTATGTGACAAACTACAGCCTACATGACTCACGACTCATGTAGCTCCCAACTATAGCATATGTGACCAACTACATGGCTCACAACTCATGCAACTATTAACTTCGACTTCTATGGCTTATGAACATTATCACAACTCTCCAATACGATCTACGTGGCCAACTGCTATCACGAATATGGTCAGTTGACGCTTCTATAGCTCATCACTACAACTTACATGACCAACTACTATCGTTACAACATTCCATTTTAGCGTTTATGGCCAACAAATGCTCCTGAAGCTACAAATTATAGTCGTATGACTAACTACTACTAGAATGAAAATTTGAAACTGGATAGGACACAATGGAGAAAAAAGATTCATGTAAACGACCCCACTCAATAGGATAAAGGCTTGTTGTTGTTGTTGTTGTTGTTGTTGTTGTTGTTGTTGTTATTGTTGATGACTAACTACTCCTACAACTTTTAATTACAACTTATATGGCAAGCCGAAGCAATTACAACCATCATCTACAATATTTGTGGTGGACCACTACCTTAATAGCTATCAACTAACCATTACAACCTACTTTCATTATCGCTAAGAGCTACATTTGGCATAGTTCATTTATAACTATTAAAGTCAGACAATTATTGTACTTCTACAATTATTTCTTTCCCAATTCAAGAGAATAGTGAACCTATATACTCCCAATTACATAATGGATTAATTCGACTGGGCTAAGCCCCATGATTTTTATTCCTGTCAAGAGTTTTCCACAAAAAAAATCATGGTGTCTCTGATACTTATCTATTATATGTGTTGTTGAATTTTCTCACAATGCTGAGATGCAAATTTATTACTCTATTACCGTGAATTTTCAGACATACAACTATTAATTTATATATTTTTATTGAAATGTAGCTTGCTTTAAATGAAAGATTAGGGAACCCATCACATGATTAAATTATGTGGGATGAGATGTAAAATTTTGGAAAGATTGATTTTGTAATATTTAGAATGCTACTTATTTATTGTGAAATTCATTTAAATTAATGTAGATAAGGATTCCAATTTAATATTTGAACTGAATGAAAACCTCATATGTGTGTGTACATATTGAACCCAGGTTCATCTGTGAATCACACCCAAAGCATAGTGTAAAAGAAGATAGAGGGGGAGAGAGAGATAGCGAGAGTGAAAGTGAGAGATAGGGAGAGAGAGATTGAATGTGAGGGAGTAAATAAAGTGTTGTATTCTCTTCTAATTGTTGTCCTTGATAGAGGAAAAAAGGGTCCTCCTTTGCATTCCCTATTCTACCTTCATATAAAAGCATTTTACTATAAAATATACATAAGAAATAAATATATTCAGAGGATAATATGTCAGAGGTAACATAATTTATATCTATTTATCATATGTATACATTGTCTGGTCATATTTCTTCTAGGTTAATTGGAGAAGGTCGAGTGGCCCTCTGCCGAGTAAAGAGGGTTGACTGATAAGGGTCGATTAGAGAGGGATGAGTAGTTGAGTTCAACATGTTATTTGGATAATCTCAGCGCCTTAAACTTTGAACGAGGATTTTTTTCATACATATTAGTTCATCGATTCTCTTTCTCTTTGAAATATAATTGCTAAAAAAATAGGAGGATGATAAATATAAAACTAACATTGTTCGCCTCTATATGATAAGTGCATGTTTCTCTAGCCTAAGGAATTAATTAATTAGAAATGTTTTTATCTCCAAATATAAGTTAAAAATTTATTGAAGTAAAAATGAGTGGTATATCTCTTTATTTATCAAATATTCATTTGTCTTTAGGCTCTTTGCTCTCTACTCTCGTACGAAGAATCAGTCTGGGGCATTTTGGTTAAACCTACATGATTTCATCTTAGGGACATTTTTGGCTCATCTTCAAGAAGTAGTTCTGTAGGTTGCTTACTCATTCTTATTACAATTGACTCGATGATCTTATTGAGAGAGTTCCATGAGTATTATCAGTGAAAGGATTATCCTCGTTTGTGGGACTAACTGACTATTTTCCTTACAACATGACTTAGTTAGAATGACATTCAAACAATATTTTAAAATTTGGGCAATCATTGGCTTTGGGGTCATAGCTATCCAACAAGGAGCAATTATCATAGTTTTTCAACTTTACTAAAATCGAGATCTCGTGATCTTTAATTCCTGGGATACTTGACTTCACTTTTTATGTGATCAGTTTATATTTTGGAAAGAGTTTCTTCATGATCATCCCTAGCATTCAACTATTGAACTGAACAGGGTCCAAAAGCTTAGACCATTTTTTCTTTTATTTCTAAGAAACTTGCTTGTGTGGGGCAAGTTCACCGAATGCTAGTGATAAACAATTTTTACGTATCAAGTAAGATATGCACTAAAAAAGTTGAAAAGCACAAACACAATGAAATGAAACCAAAATAAGAAAGAGGGTTATGAGAGATCTTCCTTAAAGTGTTTTTGTGTTACTTTCTTGGGAGAGCTATTTTTATGGTCGAATGCATGAAAATGAGTATTGCAGGACCGACTCGACTGAGCCTACTTAGGGTGGTCAAATGGCGAGGGCTTTCTTTTATATAAGTTCTCTGTTGTATTACTTATTCTACTCTCTCTTCATCCTCTCATTCACCAGGTTCAAACTCTCGGGACGTGTTCATAAAAGATAAATTAAGACCAACATATTATCATTATAAAATTTATTTAAAAAAAATATTTTATATTCATTTCTTAATAATTAACATCATAATTTATTAAGATTAAAAACCTTTAACAGTTGAAAAATAGTTTTATCAATTAAATCGTTCGCCTAAAAAAAAAAGAAAAATAAAATTCAAATGCCCCAAATTACTAGACATGATGATGCAAAAATAAACCTTATTATCTCCTAAAAATCATTGCTCACCAAATGGTAAAAATAAATGATTTCTCTAATTAGCTAAAGGTGACTGACACAATATATTTGCTAGATGTAATTAGAACGACAGGTCATCGCGAGGCGAGAGATTCGCTCGTGGGTTTCCGCAGGTGACGTCACTCTGCATGGGCCCCACGCGTGTTTCTAATAGCGCGCGAGCATTTCAGTAATTAAAATTTTTTTACCCATCTCGATAAGTGGGACCCACAATACCGCACCCACTCTTGCACCCACCGCTACGTATCAACGTGAGGTGCGCCTACCGTCGTGGCCCGCACCGCCTTTTTTTAAACCTCGATAATTGTTTTCGTCGGTGCTTCCGATTCGGAGCCGACACCGCGCCGTTCTTATTACCGTGGTAAAATTTCCGCGGGACCAGGTTAGATTAACTGGTACCTCTCTTCTTCGTGCTCACGGCGGCAGGGAGCACGTGGCTCCTGGGATGCGAGTAAATAGAACCGAACCCGTTTGACATGACTAGAGATGGTAAAGTAAAGAGTAATTTCGTTAATAAGACTTCAATGCAGTTTTTTTACATAAATAGCACTTCAAATATTTCTATTTACGTATCCCACAATTTAAATTTATGATTTACAAATAAAGCACATAATTTCTAAATAACAGAAAAACGACACGTGTATTTTTTTTTCATCTTAACTATTCATCAAATTAATGATGTCTTCCACGTGCTAAAATTTATAATAAATTTAAGAAAGATGTAAATACATAGCACTTAAATCTAATAACTAAACTTTGATTTTTTTTTTCGTCTTATCCGAGCTCGAAGAATTAAAATTGTAATACAGATATTGAATAAAATCCATACAATTTATTAGAGCATTAATCAAACTAAGAATTGTTTCCATAACTGTTCTATTTTTTCTGTAATTCTACTAAATGTATTCATATAAATCAAAGGGAGACATTTCATTGAGACTCCTTCGGTTCTCTCTATCATCACTCTTGATTAACATTGTCCTCTCTGTCAGTCGACTCTTAACTCTCGAGATGTGTTCACAAAAGATAATATGAGATCCAACACATACTCTTTTTATCCAACACATATTCTCTTTATTTTATTTTCTGATAAAATTATTATTATTTATTATTTAATTATCTATGTGATGCCATAAATAAAAAAGTCAAATGGAATCTATCTTCTCACAATTAATATCATGTGAATGATTGGCTCAATAGCTTCACATAGACAAATTTATTTTTTGTAATAATAATAAAATTAGAATTTAATTATCTTTCACAAAATGCCATGTAATAATATGTAAGACCTATAATATTTTAGGGACATGGTAGCCCTATAATTGAGGCCTAGAAACTCCATAAAAGCTGCCTATATTCATATGTCCTCACCTTCAAATAAAAATATCTAGATAATTGTCCATATTTACATATCTAATGCATAACCCTCAAATCTTTGGCATTAGATCAATACATTTTAAAGTGAAATATACTTTTTCATATATTAATTTATGAGATAAAAAGTTTTATAAACATAAATAAAAACATCTAGACATTAAATATATAAATACATGAGAATTGTGCAATATGTATGTAAATTTCTTCAAAAATAACCTACACGTCTCTTTCATCAAAGCGGCTTTGGCAAACTTGACTCCTCTGCGCAAGAGAAAATATTACATACTTTATAAGTATACGCGGACAACAATGAATAGACTGACTATGTCATCATAATTTCACTTAAATATGACACAACATTTTCATACACTCTTTCTGTATATATATTTATAAAATACGTAATATTTTTTATTAAAAAAATTGTCAAATAATTTATTAAAGCGTTCAAATTACAGTTCAATAAAGATAAGATTATAAAGACATGCCTAAAAACAATTCATAAATAAATCATTTGGCATGTATGAGTTTATCATTAACCATAATAATGAGGACAAATTCAATTACTGTGCGGGATTCCCTCACGAGAAGCACGATCGGCTTTTTACCGACAAGACCGCGGAATGAATTTACCGCACCACCCTAATAAATTTAAATGTATTATATATATATTTTTAATTTGTTACAAATTTACCAAACCGAATTTTGATCCTACGGTCAGGAGAGAGAGAGATGGGTCTGTGGGTTTTGCCGCTTTCAAATCAAATGTACGCAGCTTTAATTATTTTGTTTATTATTGTAACTTTCTTAGATAAAAAACAGTGGCTGAGGTGGCATCGCCTGTGGCTATGTCGGTGGCAGGCAAAGAGAGTAATTAATCAATAATTAATGATTCAATTAATATTATTTGTAATGTTTTAAGAGATATGAATTAGTTGAATTTATTTTCAGAAAAAAATCTAAGCAGGAATAGATTTTTATATGTTTTTTTATATAAATTCTGTGTGCTTGATTTTGACCATTTATGGAGCTTTTGTGCATTTAATTTTCTTGTTATACCATTACATCATATGAGAGCAGGGTGTCACCTCCTAAAATGGCTCTTTGAGGTGGTGAACAACTCAAGACTTAAATATTATTTTTCGGTCTTACGTCTAGACGACGTGAGATTTTTTTTTCTTGCATTCTTCTCCACCCAATCACGCGACGTATTCCTCACGGATCGGCTCCATTGAGGGTCCCACTGGATCATGGAGAGTCCACACACCTGGCAGATAGTAGTCTGCTCTGATACCACTTGTCGCCTACCAAAAAGTTCTTTGGGGTGGTGGGTAGCCCGGGACCTTAAATATTGTCTTTCGGTCATATACCTAGCCGATGTGGGACTTTTGATCTGTGACAAGTGGCAGACTTAATAATAATAATAATAATAATAATAATAATAATAATAATAATAATAATATTATTATTATTATTATTATTATGTAATTTTTGTTTAGTGGCAAACTAATAAGACTAAATACTGAAATAATTTGATGATAAAATTTTTATATTATATAAAATTATATATATTTATGTTGAAATATAGAGAGGGTGTGAGGGTCAATTCACTTCCAACATCTTATTCTGTCACATTGATTATTTGAAGTAAATTATTTAAAGAGGCTATATTACTTTTGTTTGGGCCTATTTTCAATGTATTTAAATTTAAACATTTATTATGGTTTAGAAAGAATAACTTATTATTAATTCTAACCATCAAATCAAATGCTCATATGATTTCTATTAATGATGCACCAAATCACCATCCCAATTCCTTCTCCATTGGATCACATTAAGATTTTCGCAAACTCTCAAATCAACTTTGATAAAACACATGTTCTTTAGCACTTATCTAAATCATGTAAATTTCTTACTATATGGGTATTACAATTTGAATTTTACTATGTTAGGAATTGGCTGACTGACTTACTTGAATTTGACCTACTTGCTTGAATTTGACCAACAGAGGCAGCCGGCTGAGTAACGACTGTCTCTCTCTTTGAAATACGTGTCAGGCAACCGAGGAACCTAATCGAATGTTGATCTCGTCTGTTGCAGACTAATTAGCCTCGATAAAGATTCTCGTCTACGTCCTGGTTGATCAGAATTGTTGGCGTGGTCTGTTATTTAAATCTCTCGCCATAGTGTGTCGGTCAATTATTGATCATGCAATTGACAGTAGGGCTGAAGGTCGCCTTAGTTGTCTGACTGGTTTGGGCCGTTCGAATGCTTTAAGTTTTGTGTTGACAAATTTGGTGTATGCACAATTAAAATGACATTTGACACCCACCTCGAGGCCATCAATATAAATTAGATATGATTCATATCTCCAACAACATGTATCAAAACGCTTAGGGTTGCTGTCATCTATCGATTAAGACCAGAGGCATAAAGATCTAGCACAAATTCAAAATTATCATATTATTCTTAATTGATTGACATTTGACTCAATATAGATCTCACTAAGATTTTATCTTAGGAAATTTTACATGCATATCTTTATATTCCCATGTATTTATATTTATAACATCTAAACCCCAATTTTTACACACATGTTATCTTACATAATGCATGCAATATGTATTTCAAATTTTAAAAATTTAGTGATGGTATTTTTATGCAATATGAATTGCATGTATATATATATATATATATATATATATAATATAATCTGACATTTTTTAACTTTTAAGGAGGTAGTTACATGGTCAAAATCTAACTCTACGTGTAAAATGCTAATTGGTTGGAGGGTTGGTGCTTTCAATTTATCTCTTGGGCAAGCCTACATTGACAGATGTAAAGGAGAAAAGAGGTGGCATTGGACATTGAACCTAGTAAGTAGTGATATGGACGTCATCCCTACCTCGATATATAATAGATTAGCTCAAGTTTAGGGAGTATTTATTTGTCTCTTAGCACCTAATTTGTTTAATTATTTTTAGTCTTGTGGAATAATAAGAGATTTGCTGATTGTTAAATGGGTACTAGCTAGTTTAATTTATGAACATTTTAGATGATGTACAAATTATTATTTTGATCAAATTGTACTTTAAACCATAATCACGTCTTCATGAAAGAAGAGGAAGACACCACAGAAGATGTTGAAACGTAGTGTCAAATTTTTTCGATATAAATATTAGCGTCAGATTTTTTGTTGATTTGCATAAAAAAAATATTAGAATCGTATTTTGCATCTAATTTGTGGTGAACAATTGGACAAAAACACTAAACTCAAAACGTTGAATTGAGATGCTAGATTGCGGCGGAATTTGCATGGAAGAAGTCTACGCAAACACGTACTTAATAGCGTCGAATTATTTATGACGTAAATTTCATTGTAAACTCTGCAGTTAGAAATTGTGTTGAAATAATCAAACGCAAATCTGACAAAAAACTAAGGGCAATGCCCTTAAATTTGATTCCCACTCCTCAAACTTCATTTCTTCTCCCCCAATCCCGAAACCCTTGTTTACGACCTCTCTATCTTCTAGTTTCGCCCATCTCCAACGAAACCCCTCGCTTATCTCCCTCCCCCTCCCAGTTTCTCTCAAACCCCTCGCCTTCTTGAATGAACTTCGCGACAGAGTCGTCATTTAAGCTAGTCGGCAAGGCATCGACGAGATCGCGACTTACAGAGACCATTGAAACTCCCATATTTCTCCTCTATCGAAAATCATTGAGAAAGAAGTGTTTTTCAGTGATGATACTATTTATGTGGCAATGGATGATCAAATCATCAATAGCAGTGAACAATTCAGATATCTCGGGTCAATATTTCAAAGTGATGGTGATATAGATGAGAATGTTATTATTAGAATTGAAGTTGGATGGTTGAATTGAAAGAAAGCATCAGGCCTATTGTGTTGTAGAACGTACAACTTAAACTTACAGGAAAGTTTTTTAAGAAGGTGTTGAGGGCTGCAGTACTTTTATGGCATAGAATGAAGGCATTTAAAAGAGAAGCATAAAACTAAGTGTTGAGGAGATGAAAAAGCTTAGATGGATGAGTAGCTTGACACCTAGAGACAAAATGCGAGGCAGACAAATTTAAAGAGAGTCAAATTAGATGTTTGGTCACTTGATGTCAACCATCTGATCACAATAGATGTTTTAGATTCGACATATGTTAATAAAGGTTGAGTTGACCTAAAAAGGTCATACGTTGTATAAAAAATTAGAGGATCGTCTTAAGATCTGTTGTTTTTGTTATTGGTTTGATTGTCTTGTTCTTTATTCCTTGTACTCAAGCCTTGAGCCCTCCATTGCAGGGTTGCACGTCCGAGCTCATCGACTCCCGGGGACGCCGTAGTAGGTCTCCGACCACTTCTAGTGGATGTAAGTTAAAAATTCATTTTTTTACATTTATTTTGAGCCTTAATGTTTAAATGATAATTAATCATTGATTTTTTATTATATAGAAGAAGTATGAGTAGCTCCGGAAGAGGCAGTTGGCCTCCTAGACCTCGAACACTGCCAGCAGTAGCCAGTCTACCACTGCGCAGCCAGAGTTCAAGCTATGGATGCAGGTGACAGCGAAAAACAAGGGGAGGGTCCATGTTCTGGGTGTGAAGGGCATAGTATTCGGGCCTTAGTTCTCCCGCTTCTATGGGTGGCACTAGCTTGTCATACTCGGATACAGGGAAGCTTGCCAGGCAAATCACTGTTATGAATGAGGAACTCCGCCATATGTGTGAATGCCAACGAAAAATTGAGAGGAGTATGGCATGTCTGACGGAGAGTATGAAAAATCGCCAGAGCAAGTGACTGTTGAGTGTTGTAATCGAGGAGGAGGGGGTGGATGAGGAAGAGGATTAGAATGAATTTTTATGTATTTTTAATTTCTGAAATATTTGAACTTATATTGAGAATGTTGATGTAAACTTTTGATAATTTAGATTAGTAATTTATGAAACTGTTTTGCGGCTGAATTCGAAGAAGGTAAGTCCAACGTAAAAAAAAATTATTGTTGAATGAATTCAATGCAAATTTGACGTAAAGTACGTTATCGACCACCGTTATTCCGTCGGAGACCATTCTAATGCAAATCAGATGCAAATTCAATGAATCCACCAAATTATCGTCGGATTTGCCTCGATTTTGCGTCAATTTTATCTGACACAAAATTGCACATTCGCAGTGAGACCAAAGAGTCCACATAGGGTCCACTAATGAAAAGCTGAAGATCCACTAATAGAATAATAAAGTGCCTATTTGACTAGGTACTGCCACCCCGAACCAGACTAGAGATCGACCAACTGTAGGTAATCTGAGCCAATGACCTAGGCCATTTGAGCCCAACATTCCAATCATCTCACAAACTTCCCTAATTTTCTTCATCTGAGGCCAAGAAATAATGACCATAACATAATAACACGGAGCATTTTGAATGATCCCCTCATCAAAGAGCGAGCTACTTATCGAATTGCAGTGATTCACCATCGACCCAATATCCTAGCCATGCCCTTCAACAAAACTTCCTCGTTCGTGGATAAATAGTCAACAACCAGACTTGAATAGTTGACGGAAAAAGTCAAACCGATCTAGTCAAGTCTTATCGATCGAAAGATCATTTAAGGCCGATCGACAACCACGAACAACACAGTTGAACGGACAAATCTTGCAAAACCAGGGTCAACTGATTTCAATTGACTGTGTCGTAGGACAGCTGAGCGAAAAGCCTAAATGTGTAAAATATCTAAAATATCATGCAACAAACCAATTATAGGAGATATAAAGGGGGCATTTCTAAGAAAGAGTTAAGCAATAATTCAGATTAGAGTTCATCTTTCTCCATCAACAATTTAGATTAAGATTCATTAATGTGAGGTAAATTGTTAGAATGCATTTTTTGATAGTCTAAACCATACAAGTAATTGTATGTCTTATCCAACTCTATCAGGATTTAATTAATGTATTTGCTCATGAAATTAATATTTAACTCAAAAACAAAATAAAGAACCATCAATTTATTACATTTGTCCAAATTATGGCCAACTCATTAAATATTTAATAACTTAAAAAAAAAGATTAGAATTTTATTGTATTTATTGCGAAGTAGGTGATGCGTCATGTCAAAGATAGAGATTGTTGGATATTAATTTTTGCAGCATAAGAAATTATATGTTTTTATACATTTAAAGAATAATGCAAACAATACTATAGTTAGGCATAATTTAACATATTTCTATATTTAAAATTTATTTATATAAGGGCAATATGTCATGCCAAAGCCGAAAGGGTGATAGATCCTCATATATTTTCATTACATTGTATAAAAAATGAACACATTATATATATATATATATATATATATATATATATATATATATATATATATATATATATATATATATATAAAGAATGGCCAGAGGTTATTATACAAACCCCTAACTACACTCATGTGCCTAACTATTCAGTGACTGTTCTCATTACCTATAAACTAACCAGAGGGAGCTACGAGCTCGTGGTCTCAGGATACTTACGACCTTCAAAGAGACTGTTCTACCAACAGGACATAACTAGTTGCAATATATTGGTATTAGGCGCTGCATAAAAAGTATTTTCTAAAACAAAAATGTTTATCACGACATTGTGTTAAAAATTAGAATGTTTTTTTTTTTTACATACATAACACTCAATTCCAATATATTTACATATTTAGCACCTATACTTCAATGTTTATATACACACCCCATCTTACCTTTGTATGAAAATATGTTATGTCACATTAAAATGGTGGTACTTTTAATCTGATGTGAATAATTAGATGGTATAAATATAAAAATAAAAGTTTAACTATTAGATATATAAATACATAGGTACTAGGCGCTCTATGTAACATATATATATATATATATATATATATATATATATATATATATATATAATTCAGCATATCATTCACGGAATTCTTACTTATAAATGATAAAGACTTCCTAACAATCAACCAAATACAATTTAAATAATTTAATTTTTTAATTTTTGAAATATTCGAAACTTCTCCCTCGGTGCTGTCGGCTACACCGACAATATTGTGGGGAAAAAGACCAAGGACCAAGCCCTTGTTAAACTAAATAATTAGATGCCCTTTAGGGTTTAAATGATAAATAATACAATTTTTTATGTAATTGGCCCCCACTTTTTGCAAATAAGCATTTGTTTTGCAGCTCATCAATAATTGTAATACTGATTATAATGAGTTAATACTAGCTAGCAAACTTAAGAAAATACACCAAAGAATTCTGTGCCATGTGGACCTTCTGTGCCTTCATCCTACACAAGTAAATAATAAAGTAGCAATATTTCCAGCTGACCAGCTTCAATGAGAATACCCACGTGCTAAACAATTATTCAATGAGAATTTTATAACTCATTATATATATAATGAGCAAAATGATTTTTTGCATTATTTTACAGCTCATACTATGACATTTTTCATTAAAAATGTGATAGTACTTGTGATAAATTTTGATCGTCTTAAAGCCCGTTTGGGGCGACCGTGCGGCAACGTACTGTAGTTTTTATCTGTTAAGTAAATTATGTCTGATTGTTTTTTAAAAAAACTGCTGCTAAAATCTGTGTTTTCCCACCCTTTCTTTCTGACTCTGTGTGACGGAATCTGTTGTCTAACTTTTTTTTTTTATTTAAAAAGTTGTAATTGTCACTGCAACTTTTTGAACATCAAATTATTTTTCAACAGATTCACTGATGCTTTTTAATAAGCTGTAGCTGTCTTAAATAAACTATTAGATATTCATTGTTCTAGAGATAAATACCGGCACATAGAATTTGTAGAAATACATAAAAAATAAATAGTTAATAAAATTATAAATATATAAAAAAGAAGTCATGCAGTAATATTTATCCAGCATTATAATTTTATTTTAGTTTATTTGCATTTTGATACAAAATAAAATTTATTTAATATTTTAAAAATGTATTTATATTCATTTATACGGTGGCGGCAGAGCTGTCTAGCAGGACAATGATCGAGGCCAATGAGGTGGTGATGGCGGCCTTTGACGCAGGCATACTAAATAAATAGATATATTTTTTTAAATACAAATAAAATTAAAAAAAAAAAAAGAGAAAACTATAATGCAGTAATATTTAAATACAAATCAAATCAACAGCTTATCTTATTAGTCAATCGTTAATTTAATTTAATTTTTTCAACGGTCAAATTCGCAGTCTGGAGTTAATGGTCAGATTCCATTTGAGTATTAAGAATTTACTCTTTGAAAGGTCTATAAATATTTGATTAAGTATAGAGTAATTATGGTTTAAGCTTAGAATTAGCCTTTTTGTGCTGTTAATTTCTCCTAATTACCCTCATCTTGTTCAATTAGACATAATCATCACTTTCATTGCTTCACTGATACAGTATCAGTGGTGGAAAATAAAAATTTTGCCCCCACCACAAAACTAAAAAGAAAATTTTTGGCTCCCTCTAAACTCAAATGCTTAATTATAGTTATAAATTTAATTTAAGAAATAGTAATACTTGAAAAGGACATTACAATGAGTTTTGAAATGAAATGTGCATTTTGAGCTATGAATATTGCCTATAAAGAATGTCATGCTCGTTTAATTCTATTGCCCACCTGAGTAGTCTTCTCGAGTGGTTAGGTCTGGACAATACAAATTTCATGGGGTGATTAGTGATGACATGTGCTGTGTGGGCTAATAATTAAGGGTGTAGTTTCCTTGTTGGAATGATAAATGCAAGCACGAGTTTCTTTATTACCTTGTACTTTCGTTCAGCTCCTTGAAGCACCTTGCCTACATAGTAGATGTGAATTATTTATGTTTCTCCTCTTAGATGAGTTCTAAACTGATGGCTTCTCTACTAATACCCACTTATATGCAAAGTTTATCAAGGCTTTGGAGCAAATGAAGCAATGCTAACAAGGTATTTAGTTGTGTGAAGGCTCGTTCACATTCCTTAGTCTAAGCAAATTGATGGGAGCTTCTAACAGATTTGAGAAAAGGAAGGACATTGATCTCTAGATTTTGAGATAAACCTATTTAGCCTTAAATTTTGTCTAATCAAGACTTGAATTCTCTTGAGATTCTTAGGTAGTTTTCAATTATGACATCTATGACCAACTAATGTTACTGTAGCCACCAATTACCGCTTTTATGAAAAACTAAATGTCTTTATAGCAATCAACTATGACATTTACAACTCACTATTGTTATTATCACCAAGAACTATATTTTATTGTAGCCCAATTATATTATCACTATGATAATTGAATGACTATTGTACATCTGTAATTATATATTCGGTATTACATTTTCTAGGTTTGACCCTACAATTTTTTTGCCCTTTCAGAATTTTTCCACTTAAAAATTCTAGTGTCTCTTGCTATTATTCGTATGTACTGAATCTTCGTGTAATACTAAGATTTTAAATGATTACTCTATCACGAACAAATCTTCAATCACACAACAAACCCAAATAATTTTTTTAAAAAAATGTGTATATAAGAAATTATTTTGATGGAGAATTAACAAAAAAAGATCTTTTTCTTAATGATATGCTAGCTGTTTTTTGACTTATTGCAGCCATGAATGACCGCATGTGGAAAGCTCATCCTGAACCTACAAACTTAAGAAAATGACGGTCAATATTTAAAGTATTAATCACTTGCCCGCATCCGTCTGCAGGACATCAAATCTTCTTCAGCCTAATTTTAAAAATTCGTTTGCTTATTTTTTTAAATTGTACACTTATGATGGCTATTATTAAAAATTTGACTATTCGCGACTAGGGCTGTCAAAAC
>NEWO01000007.1:2637296-2659073 GCA_003013225.1 Phalaenopsis aphrodite
CAATTAAAATATTGATTAAGAAAATAGATAAAAATTATTAAATTAGATTCAAATGATGTTTTAATATAAATAATAATTTTTAAATCTTGCTCAAACCCTTATTGTCTTATGACTACATGATTAGGGCTATTAAAAGGACTCTTTGTTCGTGAATATCTCGTATTCGGCTCGTTAAGCAAACGAGCCGAACACAAATGCACTTTTTGAGCTCGAAATATAAACGAGCCGAACACGAGCTGTGTTTGGCTCATTTACACCCTATTGGCGACAAAGCATCAGTGTTCTTATTTATTATAATAGCACCCATATAAGAATAATAAAATCCTTATTTCTTTCAACGCGTGACTATAACTATAATTTTTTTTAGGAGGATGCTAGTTTTATAAATAATTAAACTTCAAATAGCCAATTCGCAATTTTCTATTTACAAAAAATATTTAAAAAAATGTTAAATATTTGTAATTAATATTACAAAAAAAACGCTAAGGAAAATACATATTCTTTTTGTTTTACACATATTAATTTATCATTTTGATATAATAATATTTAGAGTTGTTAGTTACTTGTCTATATATTACTGTATTTTTTCATATAAATATCTAATTATTTAAAATAAACTGAAAATTTATTAAAATAAAAAATTATTGACCGTAAAAATTAATCATTTTACCGTGCGCTTCAATAAGAACTCGTCTTTTAACATAAATCGGGATCTAAGAGACGTATGAAACTGAATATATATGCTTTTCAAAAGAAAGAAAGAAATAAATAACTATTTGAATGACTAAATTAATTTTAAATCTTATATAATATTATCAAAATGATCGTGATTGTGAAGATTTCAATGACATGAAAATACTGAAATCTGATTATGTTAGAGCTCTAAGATGATTAAAATATATTATACAACTCATTTCAGAAGGACTGATAGTTGACTACTGAGGATTTCTCTGTATAGCTTTTCTAAGCCAACCAATCCCTAACCATCACCACATTTTTCCCAAAGACTTCATAAGCATAAATTGACCTTAGATCATCCTAATATTTATTAGAAGAATATTTGAAAATAATGCTAGCTTTTTAAGAATCCAAAAGTATTCGCAACACCTTCCGAGAACTATGGCTCCAAAATGATTTTTATTTAAAAGCTACTTGTGATTCAAGTATTCTTGATGAAACTAACATTTATCAACTTTTTTTTATCTAATATTTTTCATTTACTCAATGGTAATCACTCGATTCTCTGTTCCTTTCAAGAGAGTGACCATCATAACCATCTTTAGATTCTTTCTAATTTCATGTTATGTGGTTCCTCTTCCTATTAAGATAGAGGTTACCTTGAACATCTATAGTTGCCAATTAACTTTGACTCATTTTATTCCCCCTTTATCAAAGAAAATGACCATCCTAATCACCTCAGAATACTTATTAATCCCACTTCTAATAGAGAAACTACTCCAACCATTTCAATAACTTTGTTAATGTTAGGCCACTTGATTTAATCATATTATTTTTATTGGGAAATGGACAATCAAACTATCATACTATACAATTCATATAAAAAATTCTAGAATCTCATTTGCCACTTCGTGTTGTCTCCAATGACCTTCTTATACTTCATCACCACAACTTTTAATTTATATCTCCTCCATCTCTATGGAAGGATTAATGTGATCTCCTCTAATATCCTTTATGATTTTTATAATATCAAATTAGTTGTCTAATGTAATGTTATCTCCAACTTTAGGAAAGGATTGGCTTAGCCATCTTGAGTGGCCTTCAAGGTTTTTTTACTGCTTTATTTCCACTGTTAGGTTATACAAGCATCACCTCTAGTGAATGACTAATCTGGCCATCTATAACAATCTTCATGACCTCTTAATATTTTTATTACATTATGGTTGTGTTGTTTCCATTTTAGATGAAGATTGGATAAGAATTAATCCAACCGTTATTAGTGATTTTTGTAAACTTTTTTATCACTTTAATATCACATTTAAGTAATACAATATTTATCTTAAGAGATGATTAATTTTGCTAACACCAGTGCTTCATTATCTCCTTCATATCTTGTATTGTCTGCTTGAAATGGATGATTGATTTATCCATTTATGAGGGCCTTCACACCATTTTTGTGTTATTCAGATATTTATTTAAGTTATGTCATATACATTTTTAATAGAAGACTAAAATTTTTATAACATTAAAAGGATATTTATAAATATGTAAAAAATTTCTCAAAAGTTTATCAAATATCGTTAAGAGGTAAAAAAAAATATGATATGGTTTAATTAAAATGCCTTTGAAAACTAATCCTCAGAGAAAGTCTATCTTCTTCATAACCTTGTTTGCAAGCTCTAAAATTACTATTTATTATCATTAATAAATTGAACATCAAAGTATTCTTGCTTATTTAATTAATAATTAAGTTATTTAAAAATATTGTAGCTTATTTGATATGTTAATCAAACAGTCAATAATAAGGTCTAATTAAGATGATCTATGAGTAGGTTATCAAATACTTCGAACATTTGTAGCCCTAATAAACTTTGTAAAAGACATTGATAATGACTTCCTGAGCAAGCCTTAGAAAACAACTTCTATTGGATAGAGCTTTCATCATAAATCCTAAGAATAGCTTAAAAGAGCATGTCCTAGGAGGGTAAAAAGTAGTTAGATCTCATTTATATTGAGAAGTCCCAAGAGTAGCCCTCAAAGCTGAACCTCAATCGGGGAAGAAAAAACACGAGATATTTTTTTTTTTCAAGAGTTCAAAAAAAAGGAAGTTCCCAAATGTTAGCTTCAATGTGCTCTTAAATTTGGACGACATCTTCACTAAAAGTCCTCAAAAGCAGGAACTAATAACTAATCCTATGAAGGCAAGAATAAAATATGATTTATATTCATTCATAACTTCGAAAAAATGTCCCAAGAATGAACTTAGATAACATTTGGTCATTAAAAACTCCAAAGTATTGCTTCCAATATAAACCTCTACCTGAAAAAGAAAATGGTTATGATCTTTTTGTAATAAAAGATTCCTCATCTTATTTAAAAGTTTTCACGACTCGCCATCATACAAGTCCTATGAAGACATAATAAAACAAACGGTATGCACATATTTTCCTAGTCTTATTAGGACACATGGAGATCTTCTTTAAGAAAATCAAAAAAGATGAGGCCAAATAATAACTTGTCCAATGTTTCACTTAAAAAAAGGTGATTTTTATCTCATGTTTACTCTATTACACAAATTATGAGTGGGTGTTTATGTGAAGGTAAGATAATTAAACTCTTTCTAACTATAGAAGCTGAGTGCTACAAAGGTATTTACCCAATACAAGATGTTTGTCCCTTGCACAAAATTATATCAAATATAAAGTTATCATTTCAATATGTTCTTTTATTTATATTTGTTTTAACAGAGAAGGTGGTTATTTAAGCTCTTCTCATTTAAAAGGGCTATACTACTTGATGTGTCATCAAAACAATTTATTATTTGACACAAATCTCAAGCTATTTTTTCATAAGAAATGTTGTGATTCAATTTAAAAACCAATTGATATATATATATATATATAATACACCGCCAACAAATTTTTGACACAAATCTCAAGCTATTTTTTCATAAGAAATGTTGTGATTCAATTTAAAAACCAATTGATTCATATTACAATGTTGTTCTGGTCCGACTACTATCGACCACTGTTATGTGGCTAACAAGACCTACGACTAACTACTACTACAACTATCAACCACGACCTATATGAACAACTATAACATATATAATTAATTGCTACTACAGGCAGCTGCAAACCATGATATATGTGACCAACAACTACTACATCTTCCAACTATAAAACTCGTGACCAACTAACATTATTACAGCCACCGACTACAATCTTAATGACAAAATATTATCTTTGTAGTAATAAACTATGTTCTTTGCAGCTCGCCATCTCTATTATTTTCAAGGACAATATTTGTTGTAGCTCAATTACGATTATTAAAGTTAGATTACTATTATATATTTGTGATTCTCAACATTGTTATTTTATTTTTTTCCAATTCGGGAAAGAGTAGATTTATAAACTTATAATCATATAGTGTATTACTTCGACTGTGTATCGAAAATTTTTCTCCATAAAAAATTTTGATGCATTCTCCTGCTGCATTTTTTTATTATATGTGTGTGTTGGATCTTCGTGCAACACTCAAAAGTTAAATTATTGTTCTACTGTCACTAATATTTTTACTCTACCGCCGCTAATCTTCCGACACATAACACTACTGATAAATAAAGTAAAATCAGGACAAAACATCCATAAAATATCATTAAATGAATTCCTCTTTATATAAACGCTTCAATTACCTATAAATAACAAATCTAAATTTATCTTAAACTTAAATTTATCAGTGGAAATATGCTACTATTTCGGCCGTCGACGTCACAATTAACGGCAAACGGTAGGCAATAAGCAGTCCTCTAATGACATTAATTAATGATCATTAATTCTTAATCTACCTGTGGTCAACTTAAGCATGCGAAGGCTATACTTCAATTACGAGTAATTAATCCGTAACATTAAGAAAAATCAAAGAAGAAAATAGAATATGGGAAAATAAACAATATATATATATATATTTAATTTATTTGAGGATAAAATAGCAAGTGGGCGGGCCCGGAGACAGCTCAGAAAGGGCAAAAAATAGCCGTCGGATGAGGCAACCAACGGTGGGATCTTCCCATACAGCCTGGACGACATCTGGCCGGTAGGACACAGATAATAAAGTTCGCTTTCTGTGCTTTTTGGTTTTCTTAAATTCATTATAGTGATTTATTAAAAAATCGGGGGATTTACACCCATACCACTCCATTCCTCGAGAAATATTTATGTATATAAGATGTACACAGACTTGCATATATATTAGGTTATTCGGAGGGTACCGCTAGGTTACACGTAATTCTTCTTGTAACCTAAGTGTAACATAACTGTACCTTCTAAATAATCTAATATGTACGCAACTCTATGTGCGTCTCACTTCCGCAAATATTTCTCGTCCGACAACAGCTTCCAGCAGTTTTATTTCAACTATTGCTGCACTAAATTTTATTTTTAAATCCCATTCATTAAATTTAATAATTTATATTATCATATCAGCATTATAAATTAAAAATATATCTTACCAAACATTTTTGTTTTGCGTATTACAATAATCGACAGCTAATTTACAAAAAAAATAAAAGAAAAAAAAAAGAAAAATTGCATTAGACTAAATCATGGGGCCATTTACATACATACCATACAATTCTTATATATTTACATATATAGCACCTAAACTTTCAAAATTTACATTCATACCCCTCAAATTTTTGACGTCGCATAAAAAAAATAACACTATTGCTAGCATTTTAAAAATAAAATACACAATGTAATTAATTCATAATTTCTAGAAAAAAAATTTAAAATAATGTGATCTTTGCTTTGTTTATTGTACCACAATTTCACGCGGTTTTTTTTTTTTTAGATAGGGCAGAGGCTATTATAGGAGGCTCCTGACCAACATCATGTACCTAAGAATTTCATCCCGCATATAGACGGGATCGAACTTGTGACCCCAGGGGTCTTGCAAACTCTGCCAACCAAAGAGTCATGATAGGCGGCACACAACTTCATGTACTAAACTATATAATAATGAAGGCTATATCACCAAATAGAATCACAGAAAAAATGTGATTATTGTTTTGTTTATTTTTGGTCATGGGCATACTTGTTTGTTGTTCAAAAAGTAGCCCAACAAGAGATGGCTTATTATATCAAGTTTCTTTATATACTATGCATTTCCAAAAAAAAATAAAAATAAAAATAAATAAAAATAAATAAATATATATATATATAAGTTAAGGTAGGGTCTATTATACCACACCCAACACAATTAATAAATATTTGAATTTTACAAGGAAAACCTCAATAATTAGTCAATTGTACTAATTCTTGTTAATAATCATAAATCGATAAACTAATACGCTCGACACCAATTACATGATTATATATACTTGACCTGAGCTCAATAATGGCTACAACTCAATTAAAAAAAAAACAAATAAGCTTAAAATAAGATGTTAATGTTCTATTAATTCAAGTATCGGCTCAAATTCAAGCAAATAATAAATGTGTGCGTGCATGTGTGCCGTATACCCTCGTCTATTAGTTGACATCCATGACATAATAGCCCTAAAGTCGGTGGCTTGAATCCCCTCTGGCACAGTTAGTCTTAAGATGATACTTTGTTAGACAGACTAGAGATGGCTACAAACTCATATAATAGTCTCTAATCATCCCTCATACACTTAAAAATTCGAGTACCACACTATAATTAAGAAAAAAGTGAATCGCAGACCAGAAAAAACTCACAACTGACAAGTAAATGTCTAACCAACTGATCTGTGTACATAGCATATATATATATATATATATATATATATATATATATGTTATTTTTTATTTATTTCAAAGTAACCAGAGAAAAATAAAATTTAAAATGGCTCAAATCATTAATTTATTTTTCATCTTTTATCTTAAGCAGAGCATTACTCGATTAAAAATTGACGGCAAACATCAATAGAAAGCTGAAAACTTTTTCGAGCAAAGAGGAAGTGATTGGAATTGCCTGTGCATCATGCTGCACACTGCCACAGCCTCACGGGGGCACAGTAGGCTGCTTCACCCCATTTCATATAACCTGCACGAGCGATTATATATATATAATAGCTACTAAGATGGCATGATCATTTCTACTTTAATGATACACAGCTGGGCTCTCGCTCCAAAAATAATGCAAACTGCAGTAGACTGGGGGCCATAACTGGTGTAATATTCATACACATACACAGTGACCAAACAAAATTTACATAGCTGGAAATTATGTAATATTTGAATTTGATAAACTATTGGAATGATAATTAATTATTTATTATGGAATTCGATATTACAACATACCACTCAACACTTATATATTTACATATATAACACCTGAAGAACCACCCAAATCTTTCATGTCACAACAAAACAACTTTTAAAAAGTGAAATGCAGCTTTTAGAGCAATAGTTATGGTGATATATATGTCAATATTAAAGTTTAGGTGTTTAGACATGTAAAAACATAAGGAATTAATTGGAAATGCGCAACTTTTCCTTTAAAAAATAGAATATACCATACATTTTCATGAAACCCAACTATAAAACTGAAAACTCTTTCATGTCACTGTTACCAGCCACCAACTACAGACTTTAATTTCTAGAATACATAATTACATAAAAAAATACCAAAAATTTCTTGCAGTGAATGTGCGCCATGTCTCCACTTAATACATAATTTAAACAATGAAGCTTGTGATATGATACACAGAAAGCTCTCAAAAACGCCTGTCTGGGATCAGATTGCAGCAAAGCTCTTGGGATTTATGGTGATGCTTTTAGTGCAGTTGTCAGTCTTATAAATGCCGACAAGTCTGTCCGCAAGCTCAAACATATTGTTCCTCAAACTGCGCAAAACATGTAAAATTAAACCATGGTTAAAGATTATTAAAAAAAAAAGCCACTGGAAGGAAGAACATACCTTATGATTATAAACTGAGCATCCCTTGTGCGATCTTTGACATAGTGGCCGACAATGGAAACGTTTTTGAAGTCTGTAATGAGTTGACTATATTTATAAGATTGCAGAATCATGAAGGAAGTGAGTAGAAGATGAGGAGAGTTAAAAAACAGGGACCTAAGGCGGCATCAATCTCATCCATGACATAGAGCGGAGTTGGCTTGAAGTGATGGAGAGCAAATACAAGAGCCAGGGAGCTGAGGGTCTGCGAAATAAGTAGAATTTTCAGTTGATAAAATAATCATACGTTCTGTATGATTTAAAGATAATTTCTATTAGAACGTTAGGGGAAAGTTTAAAAAGTGAGCCAAAAGATAAGACAATAAATTCTAATATTTTGTGTATCAATTGACATTAATACAGCAAGTGACAGACTGACATGAAGTCGGTTTTTGATAAGGCATTTTAATATTGATGAACCATAAGGGGCTCCAGGGGCCAGTTTGTCAATTATAGTAATTGCATTCCGATAGAGCCATAATGGAAGCACGAAGTTAATAAAAAACTCCCGGAAATTGATTTTTGTAGAATTCAGACTATAATAATATATTTCAGCTGAAGCATAGTGTAAATATCCTGAAAAAAGCTCAAATTTGACCGAATCGTGGAGCATTTTATCCAGAGAGATGCTTTATAAAGAAAATCTTTAGCCATTTTAACCTGATTAAGACAGGGAGGAACCAGTTCATAAGAATCACAAAATCAATAGAAAAGAAAAAAAAAATAACAAAAACAAAAACGTTCCTATTGCGGTGATCAACCCCCAAGCACCTAACTGTCAAAAATAAAGAAAAAAGAAAAAAAGAAAGATAAAGCAGCATTGACTCCTATATGTAGATAAACGTTCCTTTTGCAGAATAATATTAGTCAAGATACTGGGTTAGAATCATTTGGTAGTTCATCATTTTGGCCATTTATGTTCACTAATGATATTGTGGAATCTAAAAATATCCTGAAAACAAACCCAATGAATGGAACGTTCTATAAGAAGTGATTAAGAGGGAGAAAGCACTAGTAGACCAACAAAAAGTGGTATTATTTATTTATGAAATAGACCTCTATTTATACGCCTAGGTCTCAATATTCTAAAAGTATATATATTAGTCCCCTCATTATTAACTTTTCAAAGAAGATTTTTGATAGTTACAGAATTATTTGCATATAATAAGGCCGAAGACCAATTTGATTAATGATGGTTAATAATCGCCTGACAAACCTTGATTCAATCGATATATAAATACCAAAAGAGCACTCCCAATCGATCGTATCGAAGGTTGACTACCGTCATATGAGATTTTCTCTTGAAGTCTTCTGTCGATCATTCAGATAAAGTGCTTCTTGCGCCAATACTCATCTGGAAATGATCGCCAATGACTACCCTCAATTATCTGCATCTTCCTGAGACACCCATCTTTTTTGAGATTCGTGCTGACACATTTTCATGTGTACATATTTAGTTCTCCGATTTTATTGCTTCTTAAAAGTTCTTCAATACATGAGACTAAGAGAATTTTTAGACACGTATGAATGCGTTTTTCGCGATATCTGGCGAAATAGCTCCGCCTTCTAATAAGAGTGTCCTCCTCAAAGTTACGAGTGATATGCGGGTTCAGACTCGTCAGTTAAACGTGAATCACAAAGCAGTGGGTGAGGTATCCGTGGAAGGGGTGAGTAGGAAGAGAGCTGTGCTCAAGTCTGGAGTCAACGATCGCGAGAGTCGGCCTGGTTCTTCCGATTTTCTTGCAGAACCTCCTCAAGAGAGGGTTGTAGGACAGGTTAGAGGTCGTCCTGATGACCATCATGCGGGACACTCGCCAAGGGTGAGTGTTTCTGCTGCGGGAGAAAAATTGCCCATTCAGATGGTGGTTGCGGGGGCTGCAGTTCCCCCAAAGGAGTTCAGAGGCAACGACGGCTGAGGCCGAGACATGGCTTCAACAGACTATAAGCTATTTCTATTATGAAGGTGGGGGACCATAAAAAGCCACTGAGGACATTTTCTCTTTAGACCACATCTGAATGGGGGTGGATTCTTGGTATGTAGTTTGAATAGCTTCTTGCATCTCTCATTTCAGCAACTGATGTCCTGACTGTTGATTTTGTATCGGCAGATACCAATGTTGGTCTTGAAGATGAAGCGACACTGGTGAACCAAGTTGCGGTCGCAGGTTGTCTCCGGAGGAGTAGATATGGCGGAACTGAGTGCTCCGGAGCAAGGTGCTGAGCGTGATGACGAGGATTGGGTGCTGGAGGCCAGGGTGCGGGCCATCAAGTTTTCTTGGGTGTCTCAGGGGAAGAGGAGACGATCAGAGGGTGTCGTGTCTTCTAACTGATACTCCGCCTTGCTGAGATGAAGGAGTGTTTTCTTCGTTTCATTGGGCACCCTTGAGGAGACGACAAAGGAAGGATCACCGACATTCTTGAGAGGGTCGACCAGATGGAGAGGGAAGTTGTTGGATCGAGCGAGGAACTCATGGCTTTTCAGGTTAAGATGCTTGCTAGCCGCGAAGAAGTTACATGCCTGTGTTCGAAGCTATTGGCTATTAGAGAGGCCCTCACCACTCAGCCTAAGGACAGCCATAATGACAATTTCACAAGGGTTTGTCTCGAGCAAAGCCGCAAACGATCGCTTAGTCCGATTTTTCCTTCCTCGGCTGTAACCAAGTGTTCAACGCGACTTTCCATCTTTTTGTATATAAATAAGTAATAAATGCAAAAAAATAAAATATTTTTCTAATTCTTGTAATACTATACTTGGATGACGTGTAGTTCCGTCGTATCAGTCATATTGGCGACGTTTCAATTTCACATGTATTCTTTCTCACATGTACATATAAATATGTGGTCGCGCAATTACTAGGGCTCCTGTTTCTTTTCTTTCTTCATTTATCTTCTTTCCCTGGGTCGCACTGTCATTTTTTTTTCTCTCTGGGTTTCGTCACCCTCTTCATTCATGTCTAGCGTCATAAACTATATGGTTTGAAAATACTCCCACGGGTTATTCGGTTCGATTCCTGCTACAGAGCTTCCAGTCTTTTTTGCCGCCGAAGTGTAAGAGATCCAAGAGGTAGTTCATATAGATAGATCAAATCAGTCCAGATGAAGTTCCGAACACTTCTGTCGATATGTGTCCAGGGGCTTTGCTTCTACCCACTTGGAAAAATAGTCAACGACCACTAGTAGAAACTTTTGTTGTCATTTTCACAGGGGGAAAGGTCTGAGAATGTCAAAGCCTTGCATGGCTAACAGTCAAAGACTGGCGACAATTGAGTTTCATGGGTCTTATATGGCCAAAAGGTAAGTGGTAAAGCCAAATACACTCTTTATTGGATTCATGGGTCTTTGATAGAAAATACAATATGAAGGTTATGTGGAGTTGCCTTGTTAATTAAGTATCATAACAAGGTAGAGAACATCTCTTTCTTTAGCAAGTCTAATCATCTTTCTTATGTATTATTCCTAAGAAAATATAGGAGGTGTTTGGAAGCAAAATTTGAGCAATAGTTAAGCAGAATTTAACCTAAATCATGCCAAACAACAAAAAAGACAACTTTAAATCCTAAATAATTTTAAATCCCATTTCTTCTCCATTAAGCCCTAAATTCTAGATTTAGTAAATCCTATTGAAAGGTCGATTTATGAGATTTACACAAACAAAAGCATTTGAAGGGCAGCGAGAGCAAAGACAAGGGTTACCTTCACGACATCTTCTTCTTTTCCTCATGGTATTCAAAAGGAGGAAGCAAAAAAGAGAGAAATATGAGAATTTCCTTGAAGGTTTCCTCAAGGAGTAAATCAAAAATCAAATGAGGACAAAAACCAATGTTTCGAAGGTCTTCTTTCTCAAACATTATGATCTAATCACTACCTTTCTATCTAGTTGCAGTTGAATGGTTAAACAAATTTATAGGATTTACTGATTTAAGCTAGAGGGCCAAAGGTGAGCTGAAACTAGTTAATATTTAATTTAGTTTATTATTTTTATTTTAATTTAGCAAAATAATTTTTTTATTCCATAAGATAATGATTAATGAGAATATGATTAAATTTTTTAATTTACTTTTATTTAATTTTCATTAATTTAATTGATTACAAATTATTAGTAAATAATGTCATTTTAAACTAGTCAAAATTTAATTAATTTAAGTATAATTGTTATAGACTTGCTAATTAATTCACCCTAAACCGTTTTTAGACTTTAACCACATTAAAATTTACTAAATCCAAATTTATAGGATTTACTAATTCCTACTTAAAGTTTAATCTACATTTAAATTTATAGTTCGCGTTTAAAAGGATAACTAGTGAATAAGTTAGTACATGAAAAATATGTCAGGCGATGAAGAATTTGTTTATAAAAATATTTCTTTGATCAGTATAATCATCAAAGATCCATCAACAATAATCATTCTTTAAGTTCTACGACAAATAATACACAGATAAATTTGTAATTCTATCTATTGAATTAATAGTGCAAGAGCTAGAATTAAAAGCACGATATTAGACTATTATATTTAAGAGAAAGAGTATCATTTATAGGAGTTTTTTAAATGACAGATTAATGATGGTAATAGTACCTTTGTTAAATTTTTATATTTATTCTTTGTGAAACTCAATAAAGGATTTTTTGTTGTTATCATCTTCCACATGCTGTACTTGCAATTATGCACGCCTCTAGTCATATGTTTATCCTTCTTATGTTGGGAAGTTCTTACTTGGAGGTTTGCCATAAAACTTCCAAACATCTCTTTCTGTATCTTAAGCACTTATTGCAATATGTGCATTATAAAAAATCTCTACTGGCTACTTGTGTTCTTCAACGAAAAATTTCTTATAAAATTTCATGAGGTCTACAATCTTTGTTACTAACGTTGAAACTGCCATGGGATTATTAGAAATCATGAACCCCCTTTTTCCGCAGAATCATGGTGATGACCTAATTTAGTGAAGGTAAATTCTTTTTTTTCTGAGAATTTATGCTCATACAGCTTCAAACTCAAGGATTAATGCAAAAAGAAAACCATAAACATAGTTCCTTTCAACAAACAGTTTAAGAATAACCGCATCTATATTGCATTCAATTTAAAAACACCAATAATCATTTATCTCTTGCCAAAGGCCTAACAATATATTAGAGCATTCTATGATGAATTGTCCTCCTAGATCAGATCTTAATATCAACAGCTTTGGAAAAATCATGGACTTGAGAATATGTTTAATTTATTAAATGTCACGCTTCCTTTGTTGAACGAAAGAACATGCTAGTACGACTAGGAAAATTTTTTCACAATAATTAAAGGAAAAAATATTTTTCTTCACTAGCATAAAACAACAAAAATCATACACAAAGATAAAACCCTACAATTCGAGAAATATGTGATAGATCTCAACATCTGCAATTCAAGAAGTAGACGATCTCTCCCAAATCCCAAACCTAAGACTAAAGACAATAAACTCATGAATAACCTTACTCTAAACATATTAGCCCTATCTATACCCCACAATACTAAATAATATATCACTAAATTGCCCTTAAGCGTCAACGTAAGAATTCTCCCCTCCCAAAAAGACACATTATCCTCAATGTAAAAAAAAATAGAAATTGTTGTTGGCTTCCACATGGCATTCTCATCCGACAATCATTTATATTTAATCAGAAATTCATAGTGACCCTCATGTTTGAAATGCAATCTTGTGCTCATCCTTCAACAAGTAGCTTATTGATCATTGGAATCTGTGTCAATTCATTATCAAGTTTCTCTTTCATGGTATGCAATCTTGTGCTTGAAATGCAATCTTATGCTCATCCTTCGACCAATAGCCCATTGATCACCGGAATATGTGTCAATTCATTATCATACAACTTGATCAAGAATTCCAGCTTTGTGTCCCTCAACATAATCTTGAGCGTCACCAAAATCTTGTATAAATTGGAGTCACCGTGAAACACCGCTATCTTGAATCCCATTTGAATACTCTTCAGTGTCAAAATCAGTTCCTTACAAGCTCACATGCTTTTCTCCACCTGTCCTGTTCCCATCCATATTCCTAAATCACTTTAAGCCCGAAAGGTTACAATAATAAAAAGAATTGGCGCAGTTGGAATCAGCCCTCCACCATGGCCCACCCACCATGATTACGTGTTCTTGGCCGAAAGCCTTCGATCAATCTTCTCTAGCCTTGAATCGCATGTCGCCCCGTTTCGCTTGCTATCGCTCGTTCCAAACCTCCTTATGTCATGCAATTCCCTCTAGATGTTGTCGCTCGAATCCGCTCCAAGAGCCGTCGAATCCAACATGCTTCCATTCATTCCAGCAGCAAACTACCATTCATTCCAAAACCACCAATGTCATGCAATTTCCTCTAAAACCTGCCACTCAAATCGGCTCCCCACTCCTTCGCTGAATCCCACATGCTTCCATTCATTCCACTTGCATGGATATCACGTTATTCCTTCTAAGTGCTTTCCCTCGAGTATGCTTCCAATTCCTTCGTTGGATCCTATGACTCTCGATTCTCCTAGAACAAAGACGTTGCCCAAAGGCCATGTGAATCATTCTTATTGATATAGCTTGTGCCCGCTCCTGATTCCTTCCGTAATATCTGTAAAAATAAATAAATAAATAAAACTTAATATCAAACGACACAGATAATAGTCCCTACCATTATCTTAAGTGTATTATGACCCATTTTGAACCATCATACAAAGCAAAGAAATAAACTAGAGAGGCAAGATCGAAAGTTCTCCTGTTCGGGAGAAAAATTTTAGAGTTTCATCAGAAGACGAAAGAGAAAGAAGAGGGAATAACAAGAGGAAGGAAAGGAAAGCGGTTGGCTCGCGTGCGGTGTTGTTCAATCGTGTTATGTGTGACAAAGGAAGTAGAAGAAGAAGATGAGAAAACATCGCATGCGGGAGAACCTAATAAGAGGGCTTCTCATGTGGGTGCCTGTGTGAGAAGTCAACGTCACCGCTTGTTGTGGGTCTCCTGAGATTGTAAAGACTGGTGTTGCGCTGTGTCAGCATGCGTGAAGGAGGAGAACTGACCGACATCGAAAAAGGAAAGTGTCGCATGTAGAACGATTGATTGTTTTTGGTGAGAAGGAAAAGCGAGACGACTCATGCTCGTGCGAGTAAGGGCAACCAATCGAAATTCTTTAAAGGTTTGGGTAAATTTTAATTTAATATAATTAAATTACATGAATGTTATAAGTAATAATGTTAATTTCAATTAAATTATAACAGGACCCTTTAATCGAAGAAATTTTACGTCGTAAAATTGGGATATAAAAAATTATTGATTTCATACAATGAAAAGGTAAATGTGGGTTAATTAAACAATTGGTATTGTAAATGCTTATGTGAAATTTAAATTAATAAAAAATTAAAGGCTGATAAATTCTTGGGATTTGAGGAAATGACAAATCAAGAAATCAAAAGAAAGTTAAGGTAAAAATTTATAGGTTTTAATCATTAATTACATAAATTAGTTTAATTAAAGGTGTTGTTAATTTAATATCAATAGTTTTATGAATTAATTTAAATGATTATAATTTGACAAATAGTAGAATTAAAGAAAGAAAGATCAAATTATCCTTGTACAAGAGATCAAAATAAGTATTTCAGAAGTCTATTAAAGATTAAGATGTGTAATTGTTTACTTATCTGTATTATATTAATGTTTTATTTGAAAGGGACTTGCATTATTGTCTTAAAGATACTTGTTTTTTTAATTATACACATATTGGAAGTTAATGATCTTTGAAATGAAAATAAAAGAAACAAGAATGGGTAAATGGTTATTCAAAGCCTTATAGTATTAAAAATGTTATTGGATGAAACAATAACATTCTTAGCTAGTATCATAGAATGTACCCCTTTATGATACTAGCTAAGAATGTTATTGGAACTCGGACACGAAAAACAAAATGAAAATGATAAAGGTACTTTGTGTGCCAAATTTTGAGGGCGCCAATGAGTACAAATTTTGTAGGGTACCTATCAATATAACTTTTTGATAATACATTCAGATATGACGGTAATCTCAATATAACTCAAAAAATTGAAATAGGAAGGTTTAATTTAAAATGAAATTTACAATTTAATTAATTAATAGATTACATTTCTTTTAGACATTCTGAATAACATTTTTATATTAATTTAATGCATAATAAAATTAAAATCACTAAAAAAATTGTGGTAAACTTACAGTTTAAAGTAATTATTTTTTTCAAGAAAAAACATCATGTTGATATGACTGACATGAGTGATCTGATTCATAGGATTGCTAATACTACATATGCACGTGTTTATTATGCTTCTAGTTAATTTTACTGCCTAATTTTGAAAAATGGACTATTGTTGATTGGATTGTGATAATGTTTTACTTTCAGACTACTTTATTGCTTGAGATGAGTTTAATTTTTCAATTAGTGCACTTTATAGTTTTTAGTGGCTCTTTCTATTATTGGAAGCTATGATGAATTACTGTATAATTTAAAAGAAATGTTAATAATGTTTGAGAACAGTTCCTGACTTATTTAATTCTAAACAATTAGGCCAGGTCGTGACACCCTTGCTTGATCTCGTGGCTCCAGTTGCGCCTAAAGCAACGACTTCGCTCTGATGCAACACAACTTCTTCAGATTGTTGTCTCTCGCGTTTGTCCCAGACACCATCGCCTAATCTCAAGAAAGGTGGCGGTAGGTTTGCATGAAACTGTACGATCTTTTTCAACATTTCTTGAGTCATAAATCTACCCTCTTATAATGCTTAGAGGTTGATTGCGTCAAGGCAAAAAATTGAATCTTGCATCAATACTAAGCGACCCAGCGCTTGGCTGGGCATGGGCGACCCATTTCTAGAGAGGATTATCCAAGGCCCAGAAGAATGTCTTCTAAAACAACGGCAATCCAACGTCCAAAAGGGACACAGTCACGTCCACTATGTTAGTTTCAGTGTAAGAAAATAGAGCACCCGGAAACTCAATGCTTGAAGCAGGTGATCGGGTGTCGGAAATAGTTCAAGCATTTTAGGCATTTAGGTCCTAGATCAGAATTGAAGTAGTTCTTGCCAATGCGCGAACAAGGTCGAAAAATAGAACGAACATTGCGTGCAGAAGAACATGCAAAGTTTTAAGGGTGAATTTCAATAATTTCTCTTGTTTGATCAAAGAGAGGAGCGCTCATGGGTTCCAGAATTGTAGAGAAGATTTGAGTATGATGTAATTTGTACAATTCTCATTTCATAGTAATTTTCTCAGTGTGATATGGCTCTGTGATTTTTTCTCGTTCTCGAGTTTTTTCACGTTAAATCAATGTGCTATTTTTTGGGTTTCTTTTTTGTGCACTTTTGTTCAATTATTTGCTTTGAATTTCTCAAATCAGTGTTTTTCCTCAAATTCAAAGAAGTATTATCCTTCCACCACTTTTCATGGAGGAGAGTCGCCCCTCCACAGACGAGAAATGCTCATCCATTCAAGATCTAATTTGGTTCTCTTTAATTTTTTTCTCAAGAGCATTTCCTCGTTTAGTTGTTATTAACAACTTTTTATCACAGAGGTGCAGTGGATTGATGCGTTTGACTTCAAATAGTTGTAATCAAGCATGTATTGTGTTTGACTTCAGATAGTTGTAATCAAGTATGTATTGCCAATTTTGATTGTGAAGGAGGTGCATCCTACAAATCAAGAGACAATTAGATGGATTTAACTGCCCATGATCCCTTTGTTAGGTCACAAAATAGGTAATGTACATTGTGATCCTTCCCAGCTAGCTTGAATCGCGATTGTATTGCAAGATTAGGGGGCAACAAAGACACCTAATAAGCCACAATCTCCTTTATTTTCTCAACCACAACTGTTTCATGAAATTCAGTAACAAAGGCGGCAATGCGAAGGAGACCCCTACAGCGCAATCCGGTCGTTTGTGTCACAAGTATGTCGGATTGAGCGACCTTATCACTTTGTACGCCATGATTCTTCCAGGGATCCCGTCATTGTCTATGTGAAAATTCAAGCTTCTCGAATCGAGACTAGGGCATGCCAAATCCCTTCTTTTTTGCATCCCATATGATACCAATTTAATACAAATCAAGACAGTTTTTCACAGAAATTAGGGCAAAGAAAATATTGTTCTTCAGTGACAGAAAATAACACAACTCAAATGCATAAAGATAAACACTTACACTTCGAGTGGTAGGCGATCTCTCTTAAGAACTACAAATAGAAGGGTAGGAGGCCTCTCCCAAACCTTAAACCCAAGGCTCAAGACCACAATCTCAAGCATAAACCCGACCATAAACATATTTGTCATATTTATACCCACAATAATAAATAATAAATCACTAAATTGCCCTTAGGTGTCAGCGTAACACATGCATCAATAATCAATCTAATCTCGAGAACCATAGAATTCCATATGCAAAACATCACCATTATTTATCACAAATGATGAACTTGGAATCGTGTTGAGGTTTGATGCCCAGAAATGACCAAATTTTCCTCCTCCTTCAAAGGTGTAAATAATTTGTAACTACTTTGTGATCATTTTTTCCTTTCAAATGGTATTTTCAATAGATGCCTGGTAAATCTATTAAATTAGGGCATCGACTCGTATATCCAAATGAACCTACAACAAAGATAACATGAATATTTTTTTTCCATGGGAATGAAAATTGTGTTAGTATTTGATTGCAAAGAAAATGATAGCAATAAAACTATAGCTATGAACACTAAAAGAACATGGCAGTGACGTGATGAAAGCCGCACCTCATAGGAATGGATTTTAAAAAAAAAAACCGTAACAATAAAACAGTCATTGGAGAGCATCTAATGGAAAATATGCAGCATTCGGAACTGAATATTAGATACATTTAATTACAATAAGACAGTCCATTGATTGAAGATGTGACAACAATGACACAAGGAACTAATGAGGTGGCAATAAATAGAAATAAAATCTAATAGGAACAGCTAAAACAGGAATGAAGGGTTGGTGAGCCAGCAAGACGGACAACTACGAGATGCAAGTCATGGGCTGGAGCTTCAGCTAAAGACAAGTGCCATAGCTAAAGGAGGAATCCACGGGCTAGAGCTGGAGATAGGCTAGAGCTGAATATTCTTTCAATAATGACAAGCAAAAATGGTTTTACGATAAATTGAGGACACTTTGATGGAAATAGCAACATAGTTTTCCTCCATGAAGTTGGCATTGGTACAACAGCAACAAGCCTCTATCCCGCTAAGTGGGGTACATGAATCCTTTTTTCTCCATTGTTTCCTCTTGAGTGTCATATTTTCATTTAATTCTAATAAATTAAGATCATTTTTTATACAGCATGCCCAAGTCTTTTTAGGCATAACTCTATCTTTCTTAAAATAAATGGAATAAAAAACATCAACTCTCCTAACCGGATCATCAGATTGTTGACATTTAATGTGACAAAACCATCTAAGACAACTCTCTCGAATCTTGTCTGCCACTAACGTTGCACCAACACTTTCACAGATATATTCGATTCACATTTTGTCTCTAAGTGTAAAGCCGCTCATCCACCTAAGAATACTCATCTCAGCAACAATGACTTAATTTTATGCTTCTCTCTTATAAGACATTAAACGACATAAGTTGTTCCAGGTTTCACCAGTATCTTATAAAACTTTTCTTCAAGTCTAAGTGGTACTTTTCTATCATACAATAGGCTCTATGCATTCCTATACTTCATTGAATTCTACAAATAACATCCCCATCTATATCACCATCACTTTGAATGATTGACCTGAAAACGCTCACTCCTTTTAATGACTTAAATTACTCATTTTTACAGCCCCGTCACCAGATCTACTACTATAAAATTACATTCCATATATTCAATTTTAGATCCACTCAAGCGAAAGCCATTAGACTCTAAAGTTGACCTCCATAATTCAAGTTTTTCTTGAACTCTTTTTCTAGTCTTATCCACAAAAATGATATTATCAGCTAAAGTTGTCATTGGTAGACATAAGAAAAGTTTCATTTATTCAAAATTTGATAGATCTAAGCATTATTGAGAACAACAAAAAAATAATAATATTTTACTTGCTACAATATATATATATATATATATATAGTAAAACTTGTTCTCACATTATCTCTCTTAAATTTTCATCTCTACTCCAATGAATGCATTACACAATAATGAATAATATGCTCTTTTTACTCATTAATGAAATCGAAGACCCAATCTTCACCTGTGGTGCTAGCAAATCACCTGAGCCTAATGATTTTTTTTTTGAAAATTTTCAAAAACACGTACTATATTATCCCTTCAAACCTGGAATTTGTTTGATGGCACTGATTTTAGTAGAGCTTCTCAAGCAATGCTAAGCGCTACCATTGTGTTTTATTCTAAAATTCCTCAAATATCAATCCTATTTGCTTTCTAAATGATACATTCAAAAAATTCACCAAAATTATATCCAATGCTTAAATTGCTAATACACGAGCATTTTGATTTCTCCCAAGGTGTCCTTATATCAAGAAAAAGCACTTTAGAATGAGTTGGAGGTGCACATGAACTTAATCAAACCTTAGAAAGACAAAAGAGCTTTTCATATTTAAAGTTGACTGTTAAAACCCTTTTGACTGTTGTGATTGGACTCTCTTGCTCTTTTATTCTTCATCATAGTTTTTTTCCCTTCTAGATTCATTAGCCAAATTAAGGGATTTCCTGTGCATGTTAATTTTATTTCCTTATTAAATGGTAAGCTGGAATAACATTTCAAATGTATAAAAGAACTTTGTAAGGTGAACCCTTTCTATTTAACAATATGACTGATGATTTAAACAAAATCAGTAGGGTTAAAACTTAAATAATTGAATTGAGGGGTGCTGCACTCACAAAGAGTATTTCCCCATCAATAATAAATTATATGTCAATGATCGAGACTATTTATTTAATACACATTCCCTATCTCTTTGGTGAAGCGTTCAACCTTAAGTTAAAGTTTTCCAAATCTTCTCTAAAAATCGAGAGCTTTCAGATCAAACTAATTGCCTTGAGAATATTATAAGCAATGTTCATAAATCCTCACCCTTTAATTATCTTGATAATCCTCTTGGCCCAATTCTATCCAAAAAGCTTCTTCGAACTGGATTATCAAAATCATCCAAAACAAGTTATCTTATTGGAAGGGAAAATTCTTATCTGGTAATGGAAGGTTGACTCTCATCAATTCGGATATAGTAACTCCTTATTTGTATTACTTCTCGAATTTTTGGATTCCATTGTTGTTTATTAAAAAAAAATGGGCATATTAGGATACATTTCTTCTAAAAGGGTATCACTGACGATAAAGACATTCATCATATAAACTAGAAAAAAAATATTGAAGACCAAACTTGGGTGTTCTGTGTATTAAATCTTCGATCACTTAACATGATTATTTTAGTTAAATGAGTGTAAAAAAATTAACTTGGGGGCTGTATATTAATTCTTCTATCACTTAACATATTTCTTTTGGTTAAATGAGTGTAAAAAATTAATGAATAAGATGGCTCTTCTTTTGCCTGTAAAACTAAAAAAAGAGAAACTTTGAAAAGCTAAAAAGCCCTATAGACTTCTGGAGACAAAAACCCTCTCAACATGGGGCTTTGGGGAGGACCAGCTGGTCCTCAAGGGGGGAGGACTGCCGACCCCCCTTTCCTTTTCTTCCACCCCTTTCCCTCCCTTTTCTTTCCTTTTCCCTCATAATATTTCTTTCTCTTTCCTTTCTCTCCCCTTTCACTCATTACTTCCTAGTACTTCTCTATTATAAATCTTTACCAATTATAAATTTGGTTTTATTTTACTCATCCTTGCATAATCTGAAATTCTATTAGTACTTTCCTATTATAATTCCTTACAAATTCTAAATTCTGATTTATTTTACTCATCATTGCCTAAACTTAAATTCTATTAGTTTATTCGTCTTTGCCTAATCTGAACTCATATTATTTCTATTCTTCTTTCTTGTTTTAAACATTTCCTAAAATAAGTACTAACCCTCATTATAAATAGGGGGTGTTATGCTTAAAGTTTTTAGTTTTTGCTGAGTTTGCTTTCACATTTTTTGTGTGGAGTCATTTTCCCTTTACTAGAGC
>NEWO01000007.1:2659678-2678640 GCA_003013225.1 Phalaenopsis aphrodite
TTGCTATCTAGCTTCCCAGACTTCCTCCCTGTACCCAGGCGGCCCTTCCCTTCCTCCTAGTACCCAACCGGCCCTTCCCTGCGGCATAACCTTGCTATCTAGCTTCCCAAACTTCCTCCCAACATCAAACCAGCCCTTCCCTGTAGCATAACCTGTTGTCCAACTCTTGGGTTCAGGATTTTGGGTTTAAGGATTAGGGTCTAGGGTTTAGGGGTGTTTGCTTGTCTCGTTCATGTTGTATGTTGTTATTTTTTGTTGTTTTATGTTGTAACCCTCTCTCTAAATTAATAAAAGTTTGTTGTGTGTTTCCGTTGTTTTTCTAACTAGTTCCGGTATCACATCTTCACTGCTCAAGTGTCAAAATGATTAAGAGAATCATTCAACCCTTGTCTCTTAATCTTTTGGAAAGTTAACAATGGTTTGTTAGGTTTCAGAAAGAAAAATAGATTCAAGATATCCCCATTATCAATTGTTCACAAAGACTTGCTTCAAATTGCTTGGAACCGAAATTGCAAAGTCACATCTCAATTTGTTACAACTGGTTAGTGAAATTACCAAAAAAGAATGATTCCTACAAATGAAGAACTATGAAAAACATTCATTATTCTTCATAAGATTCTCCAAGTTAGATTAATGAAAAGGAAAATATTCAATGTGGCGGAATCGTCAGTGCTTACATCTCAGCTCTAGTTACAAAGGTCCAAATAACTCTTTATTATTTTCATCTTGTGAATTTGGAAGTGAATCTTTCCCATCAAGTCCACTATATTTTAGTTGGATTGTCTTTCCTCCAGAAAATACAAATATATCCTCTATAAGTTGAATAAATTTCCCTCTAAATAGTTTTGGATTTGCAAGTTTCATTCTAAAATTGTTTCTCATATTTTTCTCAAGTATAATCATGCAGAACATATAGGTAAGATTGCATAAACACTTCGACTTCAACAATACAGCGAATTATATTTCTTCCCCTATTACTTCTTGGAAGGGTAGTAATGTTATTGTTGCATACAGACACATACTTTTTTACTTACAGAGCTTCGAGTATTTGAAATGAGAAAAATATGAGGTTTCCAAGAAAGAAGAAAAAAATAATTGGTAACCTGGCTTAATATCAATTCTCAAACTTATTAGTGGATTCATACTCGCAAGGGCTAACAAGTTGAATTCATTGAAGACAATGAAAATGCTCTTTGGCTTCCAAGATGACCCAAGCATCTCTTAAAAATTTACGATTACATTTTCCCTCTTAACTTATTCAAACAGATGAGCCTAGCACAATCTTCGGGATAAATATATAGCTATAATGTTCTCGACCAAAAGAAGAAAGTAAAAGAAATAATAATAACTAATTACTGCTAACAAAAATAAAATTAAAAAAAAAGGCTGGCATTTTTATAAAATAAGGAGCCACGATGTGTCACTAAATGATGCATTGGCATAATTTGTCGTCACTGCTAACAACTTTTCCTAAGGATTATGCAACTTTTCGAAAGATTATGCAGTTCAGCTTACTGAAAAAAAACAATTATGCATATTTTTTTTAAAAAAAATTAGCCAAGCAGTACTGGAAATATGCAGAACAGACACCAATATAAAAATAAAAAATAATTTAAAAGGTTACTCATTTCAGAATAGCATGTACATTGAACAACTGACCACACTATTAATGCAAAAGGACATAAACTTACCTTCTCACCACCAGATAAGTTGGCAATATTCTTCCAGCTCTTCTTTGGGGGCCTCACACTGAAAACTACGCCCTCGGAAAAGGGATCAAGAGAATCAACGAGCTCTAATTCAGCATCACCTCCCAAAGTGATCATCTGCAAGGAAATATTCATGATTTATTTGGAGCTACATGCACCAGTGGCAGGCGTTTTGCAACTAAATTGAAAATGAACAAAAGCCTGGATAAATAATTACATATCAACAAATACTTTTCAGAATATTCCAGTAGTAAAACCTGGTACATTTCTTTCAACTTTAGTGATATAATGTTGAATCCTGTCATAAACTCATCCAGTCTGCAAAAAAAAAAAAAAAAGAAAAAAAGAAAAAAAAAACAGCATGTTCTAATATATAGTCCTACTAAAGAAAGCTCTTCAAATTACAAAAAAACTTTGGAATCCATACTAAATTTCTACTAACCTTTTCTTCCTCAACCCATCATACAGTTTTTTAAGATCATCCCGTTCCTGAGTTGCAGCATTTAGCTCTTGCACACGTTCATTATATAATAGCACCTTTTTCCGGTATCTGTAAAGATGACTGCAACGTCAAGATATTTCAAAAGCAAAAAAATTTCGAACTTTGCATTCAATTTCTTATGCATACTCAGAAATCGAATCCAGGTTGGGGCTCATGTCTTTCAACTGAGCTTCTAACAATGCCACCATTTCTGTTGCTCTTTTGAGATCGAAAACATCACACGATGAGACATCAGTGAGAGTTGCTTGAAGCTTGTCTGGATCAATAGCATCACTTTGCATCCTGGGACGTTTACATCATTCAATTTTCTAAATAGATTTAGCCAAAAGATAAATAAGCAAACAACAAAAAATACTTTAGTAGATTTCCATGCATACCACTCAATTAATATCTCTACACAGACAAAACATAAAAACCAAAATTTACACATATAACACACCGTCTATACACAAAAAAGGTATATCACTTTTAAAAGTTAAAATAGAGGTACTGTTGATGTTTTATAAAGGTATAAATGTAAAAATTAAAGTTTGGGTGTCAGAAATGAAAATAAATAAGAATTGGTTAGTGCGTATGTAAATGCCCCAAAAAGTTAATTGGCTTACTGATCCAACTGTTTTCCAAAATCCTTGACAATATCATCAAGTCTCTTCTTGAAACCCTTTACCTTCATTTCCCACTCTTTCAATACCTTTTTAATGTCTTGTAATTTATAATCATTGTCAACCTGTTGGCATTGCAAAGAAACAGTCATTCACCTGTTGAGAAAAAAACAAAATGTGGATTTAAAACAAGGTAAGAAAAAACCTCAGCTGCGCGCAGCACATCCAAGCCTTTCTTTAATTTATTATATTCAGCCTTTGCTTCATCTAAAACATCCTTGTGCTTGTCAATGAGCTGAAAGGTATTGAAGCATCAATAACTAGTAACCAGCATGACAATGCAAGATGATAGCTCCATGAAATCCAGCGAAGAAACACAAAAGTAAATATGAAGTACCGCTTGAGTATTTTTATAATTTTCTTCGACCTCAAATGCCTTTTGCTCTATTATTTTAAAAGAAGCTTCCATTTTTTCCTTCTCATCAATTAGAGTTTCTTTCTCTTTCTTCAACTCTTCAATAGAGTTGATCAATTTCTTTGTCATTTTATCACCAGCAGCTATCTTAACCTTCAACCGGTTGACCTCACTGCCAGCTTTGTCAATGTCCTAAGATTTAGAATCAAAAACATTAGGAAAAGAAAAGGGATAAAAACCCTAGATAGCAACATAAATATTCACTTACAGATTGGATTTTTGAGACCTTCAGTTTCTGATTTTTTAGTGTTTCACCACCAGCGTTTTCTATCTTATTCTGAAGTTCCATAGCCTTTGAGCACAAAAATAAGCAGAGGAACATAAGTATACATCCAATCTACTATTAAAGATATGGATGCCATTATTTTGAGTTGAGTCTTATCAAAGCAAGAGGTGCATAAGGCAAACCAACGAATGTGGAATGGGCTTGGAACATTTTCTAGCAAGTGAAGAACAACAAAGAAAGAGGATGGCCTGAACTTCCATAAACTAGATTTAAAAAAAAAAAAAATCAATAAGCAACAATATTTCATGTTTGCAACCCTGATCTGTGGATTCATGAGACTCCATTTTACTGAGGTAAAAGCCTCATAGTGATGATGACGAAAAATCTAAATCCGACTCAATAGTGCACATCACAGATTTTAAGGAACAAGAAGATGAAGATTCACGCAAAACTACTTACTTGATCTTTAAGTTTATTAGAGCATTTGGAAAGTTTGTTCACTTCCTTCTCCTCTGAAGATATAATATCTTCTAACTCCTTAAGCCTACTCAGCTCATCATTTTTTGGTTCTGCAGCAGCCTTCAAGGCATCAAGCTGCTTTTCTATGTAATCATGTTGAGTAGCAAAACTGTCCACCTGTTTGAAAGGAGAACTAACACAACATTAACATGAAAGCACCACGAAGTAAACATTAAATAAACAATTTTAACCTCTTTTTGACTCTTTGCTAGTTCCAGTTCAAGATGAGATTCAGCTTTTTCACAGGTTTGATAACGTTTTGCAGCATCATTGATCCTCTGACGCAAGCTTTTTAGCTCATCCTCAAGCTCAGAATGTTCTTTTTTGGCAGCAATGATAGCATCACTAGAAACACTCATTTTGATTGATGTTCCCATCTTGCCACCTCGTGGCTTGCTTCCACCACCACTCATTGTACCAGACTTTTCGAATAATGCACCCTCAAGGGTCACAACACGGCGAAATTCTCTATCATCTCCATATGCAATCCTAGTAGCCTGAAAGATATTAAGGGCGTTCTTCAAAAACAATTTTTCAATATATATATGGAAAGCCACAAAAGGCTATGTTAATGCAAGATGAAACGTCCTGGTTGCTCGTTGCAAGATCCATCAAGTATGACAAAGCAGAACACCTAAACATTAGGCATCTTTTAGTGTAACCATTGGTCATAAAATTTTGGATCACTACTGAAATATCCTGAGAAAATTCACCAAGAGGACAAAACATCATGGCTTTGTTGGGATAAAACATATAACACTTCAATACATAATAATTTAAACTATGAAAAATAATATTAAAGCAATATATTAACTGCAAGATGGGAGCTAAGTATCATAGAGAACAAAATGCTACACTATGGGAGCCATCACTCGAGTATATATAGAATGATTCTCGTTAAAAAATAAGAAAAATACTAAATATTTTCTTATTCATGGGAAGAGGGGAAGAGGGGAAGAGCGGACAAAAAATACTACAAATTTTCTCGCAGAAAAATATAGGCATAAAAAGAGAACAAAAAACTAAACTAAATAGTTACAATAAATTCTAGATTTAAAAAATCATTCTAGGCAAGAAAATCGTGGTTGGCAAACGGCTTATACAAGTTAAGATTGTCATCAATAGCCAAGTTGGCAGAACACACGACTGAAGGGCATTACATCTGCCAAAGGAGGCGCATGCATAGCTGGGGAAGCCAGCTGGAAGATTATTGGTGCTAAAGATTTCAAAGGTAGAGCAAAATAAAAATTTTCATACTCCCCCTTAAGAAGGAAATATAAGTTGATCAATTTTAGCTTGGTGGTAAAGTTATCCAAATGTAATTGATAAAAAGTTTTCATAAAGATATCAACAATCTAAAGTTTTGCTAGAGTAAAATTTGTTTGAATGTTTCCATCATCAAATTTCTTATTTATAAAGTGTCTATTAATTTCAACATGCTTATTTTAATCATGATGGACTTTATAAGCCATTGTAATAATAGCTTGGTTGTCAATCCTCATTATCATATGTTCATCATGGAATTATTTATAGCTTAACAAAAAAAATTCAAGAGTTAAGCACTCCTCCAAGCTGCCAAAAATAATTTTGTAGCTTCTCCATGTAAATAAATTTCCCATATAAATGAACAATAACAAAAATGTGGCTTTTCATCTATTGCAAATCCAACCTAGTCAACATCAATGAAGATTTTAAAACCTATGCTAGTCCCATTATTCTGAAGAATAACCCATTTACAGGTACCCTTTTGAGATATGTTAATAAGTATATTATATCAGGGTGCTTCTTCCTAGATTTATTCATAAACCGACTAATAACACTAACAAAAAAGAAAATATAAAGTCTAAGTGTGAGTTAATCGTCAAAGCCTTCCTTTGTCAATCGAGGTTGAATCTTCTTCACTCACAGCTTCTTTATTATATCCAATATCTGGTTTACATTCAAGAATAACAATTTTTTTATAGTAAGTTCAATATGTATTTCTATGAAACGGATGCTCACTTGGTTGATCATATTAATATCTTGCCAATAAAATATTTTAAAATGCCCGACATCCTTGAGTTCAAATTCTTTGATAAGAACACATTTTAGTTGTTGCCTTTCATGACCCTACAAGAAGATGATGTCATCTACATAAAAAAATCATGATAAAAAATTTACTTTAAAATGATTTTTGGTAAATAAAGTGTGGCTAGACAGTCCTTGAGAATAGACATGCCTCTAATTACCATGGTGATTTGTCAAGTCAAGCTCTCAATGATTATTTTAAGCCATATATGAATTTCTTGAGTTTACAGGCTTTAATCAGTTTGATCTTAATATCAAATCAAATAGATATTAGCATATAGCTTTATCATATAAATTCTCATTTAGGAAAACATTTTACATTTAGGAGTGTGTAGTGTCCCATTGTTGTTACCAGGGGAGAGGAATCCAAGAGCTAAAAAGAGGGAGAGGAAACGAAAAGCTGAGTAGGGGAGAGAAGAAACGAGGGCAGGTCGGGAAGCCGAAAGTTACTTTCGCCCAATAAAGAGATGTGCTTGAAGGTGGCAAAGGTGAGATCGACTTACCTGGGAGTCGAGCAACATGCAAAGGAGAGGAGAACGGCGCAAGAAGAGGAGTTGGCGTCAAAGATTTTCGTTGATGGGTTAAAGCAAGATGCCGAGTCGAGTGCAGAGCAAAAAACATGAGGAAGAAGGGAGCCAAAGCCTAAGGAGAAAGGAGTGGCTCTCAAATTTAGTGTGGGAAGGAAGAGGAAGAAGTTCGGCTTACTGCATTTTGTCCAAGTCGAGTTGCACACAAAGTATGTTTGTGTACGAGCTTCATGTAGGTTCAAATAGAGAATAAAATAATGTGGCTTCAAGCAGAAGCTCATGCACGTACGAGTAAGGGAGGTGTTGAGTGTATAAGGTAAGTAATATTAATATTTATATTTATATAAATTAGTTAATTAAATTAATTACTATTAAGTTTTATTAATATTTTTAGAAATTATTTTAGTGATTAAATAGAAAAGCAAGTGCTCAAGAATATATTCAGTTTGGTTCATAAGCGAAAGACAGGGTGAAGAAAGGCATGGTTTTATAATTGCATGCTTTAATCATATATATCACTTTAATAAAAAAAAAATTCATGAATTAATGTTGTGATTAATTTTGACGAGCAGTGGAATTAAAAGAAAGGATGATCAAACTTATCAACCAAACAAATTTTAGTAAGGAATTAAAGAAGAAAGAATAAAAGAATTTGAAAAAGTCATTTCATAAAGTGAAATCAAGGAGAATATTCATGTTTTTATTCTATGGTAATATTTTATTTCTTCTAAATCAAATGCATTTACTAGTATTGCAAATAGTTATATTGAAAATACTGCAAATTCAAGATTTTGAATTCTAATAAATTTTTATTCAAATTGTAAGAATGATATGTGTGCACGACATTATTTAAATTATAATAAATATTGAAAGATTTATAAATATATTGTCTGCTATGCAAATGAAAATGAATTATTATTTTAATAAATAGTGATTTTATATAATATTTGTATGTGCATGACTGACTATGATGAAATGACTTTTTATGATACTAGTGCGTGAATGCTAATGTACCGTATACGTAACTGGGAAAAGATAATGATATTGAAATACATTCAGTGATATAATTTTTAGACGATGCTCCTGTGATAGTTATACAAATATAGAATGATATAGATATACTATTGATATAGTAACATTCATTGAATATCATTAAATAATAATATTAATTTATTAAAAACTTAACTGATATGCATTTTTTTTTCTTTTGTATTGTATTACTGTAATTTAGAAGTATGAGTATTCGCTAACGCTGTTCAGCTTACTATTGTTTAAACTAACATTACATGCTTAATTAAGTGATTAAAATATGAACAATAGAGAGGAAAATAGTTATAGTGTGTGGACAACCAATAATAAGATAAACTGCTTTAATTTACTTTGAAAAGTAGCTCTTTTATTTGTTCAATAGTAAATTAATATAGAAAACTTAGTTCCACCGTCTAACCGTATATACCGATCGTAGTTAATTCCAACTCTCGGGCTGGATTATGACATAATGGTGAATCTTAATTTGTAAAAAAAAAACATTGAAATGTTTACCACAACGAATGGGATAAATAATTCTGAAAAGATAATTTGTCTACTTTGACATTGTTTATCAATCTAAATTTTCTTACCTTTAGCAAAATTTGAAATTTCCAATACCAATTCTACCAAGGGCCTGAATTTCTGCATAAACTACATTTCTCAATTCAAGAACATTCAAAGAACCTCGAAAAATATTTCAAATTTCCAAGCTTAAAAGATTTCCAATAAAGGCCAATAACTTAGAAGAAAATTTGTCATGAGAAATATGATGATTGATCGAACAGTTCACGAATGTTCTTAAACTTTTCCTAAGAGTGACAATGGAAATTTTTAGATCATCTTCGAAACTGATATTACCTTGTTCTTTTGAAACATCATTAAGTTTCAAGTTAGAAATTCAATTTGGTTATGGATAAATGCTTTGTTCTACCTTGTTAGTTGAATTTTAATTTGTCTAGAATAAACAATCCCTTAAAGAATTTGAAGGACTGAATTTTGGTGGTTGTGACTCAAGAAGATTTCGTAGAGAAGTAGGTTGAGAAAAAAAATATAACTTCTATAACTGTAAAACTAAAATTCAAAGAGAGATTAGATATTCTCCCAAAAATGTAAATGATTGCTTTTCAAAGAAGATTACATCCATAGGGGTGTAATATAGTTTTACGTTTGGAGAAGAACTGTGAATTTAACTCAAAGTTCATTAATCGCCGAAAAAATTTTTGAATTTTGGCTCGAATTGAAATAAATGAGCCGAGCTATGAGCAAAAATTTTGGATCGAAGATTCCTCAAGTTGACCGAAACTTGGCTCGAAATCAGATTATTAATAACCCTAATAATGTTTGAGTTATGAATTTAACGAATTTAGCTTGAAAATTGTTAATCGCTCGGTAATTGATTTGAATTTTGGCTCAGATTGAGATCTCGAAATAAATAAACCTACAAGTCAAAATTTTGGATCAAATTTGTTCCAACCCGATTTTGAGCCGATCTTGGCTCTGCTCAAAATCAGATCATTAATAACCTAGCGAAGAGAATAACATTTGTAACCATATTAGTGAGCAAAGTGGCCAATAAAAATACATTTTAAACCTTTTTGATCTACTTTATTTTCCTTGAAAATGAGAAATATACACAAAAGTAGAGCACCTGGACACCTTGAGAGGAATTGTAGAGATGTGTCTGCAGCTAGGATTCTTTTAGACCAGTGCCTACAACGTTGTCTGCCAAATAATTTAAAAATTTATGTTAGGCACAAGACTAAAATAAAAATTTAGTCATTTTTTTAGTCATTAGTATGAGATATAAATATGGCCTAATATGTTTAGGATTATGTTTAAGTGTGATTGTTGTCTTGAATCTTAAGGTTAGGGCATGAGAGAGATTGCCTCAAATTTCAGATGTTTAGTTTTATGTATTCGGGATTGTGTTATTTTGATTTGGCACCAGCAGATTAAAATCTATTATTTTTGCCCTAACTTCTCTTGAAACTTGTCTTGTTCATATCAAATTGGTATCAGAGCATTCGAGGCTCCCGCTTCGTCAGAAATCTTTGTCGTTCGCATTCCCGCTGATCCGCCTCATATCATTTTGAAATCGTCATTGTGCCGTGTTCATGATTAAACCTTGCAACAACCGAGATTTGAGCTAGCTTGGAAGCCAATGACGGGATCGCGACTCGCATTTGTGACGAAAGTTCACGATACAATTGTGACTCCAGCTAGCTAGTAAAACAATGACCTGATCAGCAGTTGCCTTCATGATTGAACCTCGCGATATAGCCGCAATTCAAGCTAGATGGGAAGCCCTGTGGTGTTGCCTTTGTGACCGAACCTCACGATACACTCACGATTGGAGTTAGATAGAAAGCCAACTACGGGAACGTGGCATATTAGAGTTCCGCCTTTATGATAAATAACCATCTTGAGAGTAATAGCTGCCAAGAAAATATATGCTCAGGAAGAGAAATTAGATAGAGAGGTGAGCCAAATAAGATCTAGAGTGGGGGAGTATTTCTTGTCCATAGAGAGGCAGTTCTTGTCCATAGATGGGAGATATACAGCCCAAAAAGAAATGATGAAAAAGACTGCGTAGTTTCACACAAACCCACCATCACTTCGCGTTATGAATTAAGCTCGAAGATCATTAATCACTTGAAAATCGATTCGAGTTTCGGCTTGGATCAAGATCGGATCAAAATAAACAATCCGAATTGTATTGAAATTTTTTCGAGCAGATTTCGAGTCGTATAATGGATCTGCTCGAGCTAACTTGAAATTGGCTCGTAATGTTTTTATTTTAAAAAATTATAAATAATGCTAACATAATTGAATATAACAAGTCACAAGCAAATTTCAAGCTAGAACGGATCTGAATAACTCAATTTGAACCGGTCAATTTCAATTTTGAGTCGAGCTGAAAAGGATCCAAATAACTAAATTTGAACCAACTAATTTCGATTTTAAGCCTGATTGAGCTCGATTCAATTTTGAACCAACTCCGCTTGAAATGAAATATAACGACCACGAGCTAATTTCAAGCTGCACTAAATTAATTTGAGCTAATTTCAAGTCGATCGACTCGACCCCAGCTCGGCTCTAAATCAAATCATTAATAGCCCAATCACCACCTGCCATGGGATAGAGAGATGGCATTTGGAGTAAGCGTGAGCGGCAGCAATTAGAAGGATTCACGAGGCATTAGAGCAACGTCGCCTCCTTAGGCGAATCTAAAGTGGCGGGATCGAGCTAAGGAAACAGGATCAAACTCGAGTTGTAGCATTTGGAAGGAATAGTGTTTCATGTGGAGCAGGATGACGTCCGATTAAGTGTTGGAGAAGACTATTCAAAGTATTGCGATCTGCAAAAGAGAATAGCAGTGGGTGGGACCCCAGTTAAGGGCTACATTTAAAAGCGCTAGTGCTTTTTGTCGTGCAGCCTTCCCGGTGGATTTAGGACTCTGGGGACGAGCAAGCAAATTGTGGTGTGAATCGGACTTATGAAAGAAGAGAAAACAAAATAGATTGAAAAAGGGAACTCAAATCCCACTAAATGGATATAAAAAACTTCGGTCATAGAAATTTGAGAAACTCACAGATAATTAAGTTGAATAGCCCGATCCTTGAAGGAGAGGATGTTCATGGTTGAGTTTAACGCATGGAGAGATACTCTGTCATTAATAGGATGACGGAGGAAGAAAAACCGATGGTGAAAGCTCCGTGTTTGGAAAGGATGGATCTATAGAGAGAACAAAGTCAACCAAGCATAAGATATGAATAACTCAAAAACCGATTTTTTTTGTTTCAATACCACATGAATAGGGAATTTACACAAGCAGTGTTTTGCATTGGTTAGGGAAAGGTCCTTCATGGATTATAGGGAAAATTTTGGAATGATGTCCAATCATTTCAGAGAGATATCGGAAGTAGTGCTAGAAGGGAACTTCATGAAGTGGTTAAAGTCAGAGATTCAAGAAGTATTTAGTCAGAAGAGATAGGGAGGATTGTAGGAAACAATGAAATTAGCGCAGTTGATTGAAGATAAAAATGCAATTGAAGGGGATAACAGGAGCAACACAAGTGGAGCTCCCTACCGAAATGCTACAACCATGGCAATACCAAAAACTCAAACTGTGGAACTCAAGGGGGAGAACTCTGTGGGATAAAAATAATGGTGCAAGACCAAAGGTGACATTCATATGTCTTACAAAGACATAAATTCAAGAGAAGCAAGCCAAGGGGTATGTTTTTGATATGACGAGAAGTTTATCCCGGGATAACGTTGCAATGATCAGACCATACAAGTTCGAGTAGTTTGTGATGAGAAGGCAAGGGACGAAAAAACAAAGGATGTTAAGGCGGAGAAACACCCTCACTTGGATGTGGCAGGCGTCTCATTGAACTCGGTGGTGGGGTTAACATCGAAACACACTATAAAACTTCAGAGATTAATCAAAGAGCAGAACGTAGTAATGTAACCACACCATAAAACTTCATGGATTAATCAAAGAGCAGAACGTAGTGATGTTGGTAGATGCCACCCACAACTTAATTCTACCTAAGTAGTGAAGCAAATAAAAATTGAGATAGTTGACACGAAAAGTTTTCAAGTTATGATAGCGACGGGATAGGAGAAGAGCAAGAGAGTTTGTGAAGGGGTAAATTTAAAATTGCAAGTTATTCAGGCGAAGGGGATTTTTCTTCCCTTGGATTTTGGGAGCACTAACATGATATTAGGTATGAAATGGTTATCGTGCTTAGGGCAGACTAAAATGAATTCGAAACTCCTAACAAAGAAGTTCCAGGAGGGAGACGAGATTGAGATGTTTCACAGTAACCCTGTTTCGTGCAATACCTTCGAGACACTCAAGACCATGGTTAGAGCAAAATTGGAAGTGATGTTGAGATTCTTAATCGAGTTGTATAGCATGAAAGAGACAGATAACACAAAGTTGACTGAAATTCTAGCATTGATCCAACAACTCCTACAATAATTTGCAGAAGATTTCGAGTTGCCACGAAAATTTCCAAATCGAAGGGAACACAGACATAAAATAATCCTAAAGTCGGGGGTTTATCCCATCAGTGTGTGCCCTACTACTGACCCTAGAGTTTCAATTCAGTGCTAAAAGAGCTGGTTGAATCCTTTGGTAGAAGATGAGGATATCAAATTCAAGAGATGAAACTTAAACTTCAAATAGACTTAAAAGACCCGTCAATGACAGTTTGCAATGATCCAGAAACTATTATCGTTGTTCATAATGGAAGTTATAGAAGTGTCTTAAATGAGAATTTTTGGGAATACAAAGTTTAACTAATTGCAGAAAATTGGATAATATTGCGTCTTACATATGGAAAGTGGATGATTACAATGTCTGAAAATTTTATCATGGATTGGGTTAACGGTGTGAAGCATGTTTTCGAGCAAGCAAGGGACATGATATAGTATCTATAGACAAGTCCAATAATTAAAGCAATTACTGATGTCATCGAAGGCACTTGAACAGTGGGAGTCAGTAGGAGTTCTGCAATTGATCAAATATTAAGAGAAATTTTGCACAACAGGAAAATGCTTACACCAATAAATTGTGCTTCTGCATAGAGCACTTTCGAGGTCTTGAAGCCACCTGAGTTAAAAGAGGTGCGCCAGGAATCAAAATGTGAGAAAATAGCGTTTAATTAAATGAAAATGATTGTCAAATTATGACGTCACTTGGGAGCCATACAACTTGATCCAGCAATAATCTTATCTCTTTCATCTTGAGGATGATGTCTTTTTAGAAGGGGAGTAATGTTAGAGCGACGCCAATCACATCGTCTGCCAAAAAATTTTAAAAATTATGTTAGGCGAAAAAATTAATGGGCAATTCAATCATTTTTAGTTATTTTTGTGGGGTATCAATGGGTTTAATATGTTTAGGGCATATGTTATGCGTGAATGTTGTCTTAAATCTTATGGTTAGGGTTCGGGAGAGATCAACTACCTCTCGAATGGTAGGTGTTTATTTTTTATATATTCGGAATTATATCATTTTGATTTAGTACCTGCGAAATATAATCTAATAATTCTGTCATAAATCCACTAGAAACATATCTCGTTGATATCAAATTCTTGAGTGAAAATTTGGCAACGGAGTTTTGAACTAAAAATTGTTAATAAGATAATATTAATAAGATATGCAACAACAGGAATAACCTTGCCTTAATAATATTTTGAAATATTACTCATGATCATAATGAACCGAGTAATCTCCAAAAAAAAAAAAAAAAAATCATTTTTGCTATTTCATTTTGCTGAGGGATACGCATACAATTTTTTTCAACATTAATTTCTAATTCAAGGAGGAATTCCTAAAGAACGAAATGAAAATATTATTTCCCATCGTAAAATCTAAGAAGTTTAACGTGAGTATTAAATTGGTTCTTTATTAAAAGAGAAGAATTTCTAGAAAATAAAACCAATTCAAAGTTGTATTTTATTAGAAAAATCCAAGTTGCTTCTAGTGTCGACTCCATAGCAGGTGTGTCGGTGCAGGAGGCGAGCAATAGTCAACACTCATGTGTCTCGCATGAAGGAGAAGAAAGATTATGGCTTGTGGCAGTATTGCTTACACATGAACCAAGAGAGGAAGAGGATCGTGCAAACCCTAAAATCCAAAGGAAGAAGAAGCCGAATGAGGAAGAAAGTGTGCGGCCCTGAAAGGAGGAGAGTAATTTTCAAAACAATTGAAGGAAGGGAAAAAGGTGGCTTGCGCGCTATGTCGTTCGAGAAAGTTCTTTGGGTTGAGGATAGAAAGAGCGAGGCAAGCGTACTGTGATTGGTCGAGACGTGATCGAAGACAAAGGAAGAGCAGGAAGAAAAACTTTCTCGTGTCTGATTGGAGAAATATATGCGATGCATACATCAAGGAAGTTATTCAGAGGGTATTGGAGGGTTATATCTGCGTTATACCCCATGAACACTCTCTGTAACCTACATATACCTTCCAGTAAGTTTTGTGTTCTATCTTCATATATTTGTAGGTTACAGGTAAGTTACAGGAAGGTTATATGGTATATAACGCGGATATAACCCCTCAATACCCTCTAAATAACCTCATTGACGTACGGAGCGCTGCCTGCATACGTCTTACGTACGTAATTTTTTCTCACCTCATTGAGTTTCCAACTGAGGCATAAAACAAGTTTTAATATTTTAATCAAGTTATTTGATATATATATATATATATATATATATGAAAAACCCAATGGCTGATTTTATTGAAATAGAAAGAATACATAAAGGTTGTATGAGAGGGCCCAATAGAGGCACCTACCCATACAATACCAAATACAGTAATACCCCAACAAAAAAATACAGATAGACTCAAAAAAAAATTTAAAACATGTAGAAAACAAGTAGCTAGGAACAAACCAGTTTAGTCATGCCTCTTCCTCTAGTTTTAAGAGCACAGCCAGATAAACAACCTTTGAAAAATCGTTTCATAACCAGGAATAACCAAAGTATCATTCATTAAGTTTCTAAGTTGGAGTGTGCCCTTAGCCTTCTTCCGTCGAGAAGTGTAAACATGTCATTCTTCATGTGACAACTGATTCTGATGAATTTCTAATTTCATATGTTTGCCCTCGATTTTGATGAATCTCTATAAGAAAATCCTTGTGTAATCTTATTCTATGCTCAACTGTATCATATCATGTCTTCCGTCGAAAAGATCCACCTGCCAATCCCCAACCAGTTTGAAATTTTCAAAAAACTTCTGATAATCTTCATCTTATGGCAATCTAATTGAAACTTTCCAACTGGTGTAAATTTATATTTTCTTGCATGAGTTGAAATTTCAGCGTCAAAGAAGAATATTGCTAGTTTGCCTGCCTTTTTCTCTACTTTTTTTATAAAATTGCAATCTTCATGTCATGCAATAGAATCATGATACATCTGCGAGAATATTGGACTATCTGCGATGTGGAAAGAGGAGTTGCGTTTGTGAACTACTGTAACATAGAAGGGTTTGGCGGGGTTATCACTCGCGAGGGCGGCGGTGTAGGAAAGCCCTGAGGCCATTAGCGTGCTTCACCTGCAGCAAATGGCGCAGCTTCCCGTCTGCGAACGGGACGCGAGTAGTCGAGCAGAAACTTTGGCGGAGCAGTTGAAAGGCTTTGACATAGCAGACGAGCAGCTCGAAAAACGACGAAACATGGGCAAAACAGGCTCGAAGCAGACGACGCGAGCTCCTCTGCCAGTCAAAGCCGATGACAAAGATAAAAGAATCAAAACGAGCGAAAAGAAGACGTGTTTTGAGCTAGGATTCGCAATGAGCAGAAACCCTAACAGAGCGAAAACGAAGAACCACCCAATCCCAATATATATTTTTTTAGACAAAGTCCGAGGGCAAATATATTAATACAAAAAATACAGAGATGTTGTATGAGAGGGTCTAAAAGAAAGCCCAACTCATACAATACAACACACACAAAACTAGAAAAAACAAAGATACATAAATGTAAAAAAACAAAAAGCCACAAAATGACACAAAAAGTGTTAGGGATGTCCTGTTTTAGTCCTCCTGTCTCTAGTTCTCAGAAGTGAGTCGGCTAACAAATTAGTAAGGTGAATATCATTGCCCGTACTAACCAAAGTATCATCCATCATATTCTTCAGCTCAAGTAGATCTTCATTCTTTTTCTTCCTCCTAGATGTGTAAATATGGTATTCCTCATCCGATGATTGACTTATCTGATCAGTAGATTCCAAAGGTTGTCGGACAGGTGTAGATCGTTGCAAGTCTTGATCCTCATGAGCCTGAGTAATATTAACGTTTTTCTGGACCTGATAAGACAGTAGTGAAACATTAGAAATATTCCCACCTGTATTATTAGTGATAGGTTCTAGGGCAGGCAGAGTCTGAAGAAACTCCCTCTCCCCTAGAATAAGAAGTTCCAAAGATGAGGGAGCTAAAACTGGGGACTGAATAGTTGTCATATTGTCTGCATTGATAGTGACGTCGTCCGGGATATCCTTATGATGATCAATAGTGTCAAAAATTGGGAGTTGATGAGGAGATGGAATCACAGCTTCTAACAGAGCAGTTTGCTTTTTTGGTCCGAGTTGAGGGTGTAGATTGTGACATTAAGAACTGGAGTGTCCAAACATACGACATTTCGAACAATAGGACGAAAAATGTTCAATCTCGCCAATATCTATGGTGTTGTATGTCCAACCAAATTTCCTCAGAAGCGGATGAAGTGGTCTCTTTCAAAAAGTACTCTGGCTTGAGAATGACGGGACAGATTAAAAGTAGAAATGTCGTCTTGAGTGACTTCNCATAATCTGAGGCAATAGAGTACAATACTTTTTGAGAAAAATAATGAAATTTCGTACCAGAGAGACAAATCCAAACCGGAATGATCGGTGATTCCGTCTGTGAGTCAAAATCCATAGACCATTTCAGAATCTTCATTGCTCTGTTATCAATCCATGTTATCCTTCTAGCAAATAAGCGCATGTAATCGTCTTCATTACTAATTTGAATAAGAATGTCTCACATCTAATAGTCCAATTTTTCATTCTCTAATAAGGTGCACAAGTTCCAATTCTTTGCAAATGAGCACTATTTTGGGATGACCATATAAAAATTCCCAACCAAATTCAGACGAAAGGAGGAAGCAAGTTAAATACCTTCAGCTTCTGTAAAAAAGATGACATTCTTCCTACCAGGTCAACTATGTCAGAGGCTATTATACTAAAAAAGGAATAGTCAGAGGCGATTAAACGAGCCTCCGACCACGCTTAATATGCCTAACAATTCGAGTGTCACCTCCTTAAGGTCAATTATGTCAGAGGGAATTCGATCCCCCAACCTGAGGGGACTTATACCGTGGATGTCAACCAACAGACCAGGGTAAGCCACACATATATAGTTAAGTTTATCATTTAAATGTTACATTTAAGTGCATTTAAAATCAAAATCAATAACATTAAAGTCTTGAATTTATAGGGTAAGGTGACACAAATTTTCTGTATGAAGGAAGATGAAGATCGTGGGTGTGAAATGGAGACACGAAGCCTATTAAAACCATATGTTGCAAGTTAAGGTAAATTTTTGGGCTAGATTTGTTTATTAATATTTTATACATATTAAATTAATGTATATTTAACATGTTAATATAAAATTAGGTTAATTGAGGTCAGGAAGACTGGCAAAAAAATTTTAGGAAGGGAGGAGATCGATTTGAAAACTTATAAGGTAACTGTTAAGGCTTATATTATTATTAGAATTAATGATACAATTAGTTAAATTATTGTTATTAAATTTATTATATTAGAAAGTATGGAAGAAGGCTATTCAGAATTGAAATTAGTAAAAGATTGACGATATAGAGAAATGAATGATTAAGCTAAAAAATAAATATACTAAAGATTGAGGTGAGTGATTATACTCTTAAATTTCAGTAATCTTCTTTATTTCAAAATATAAGTTTGATTTCATGTATGCTCTAGTTCAGTTAAATTCAAATTACAAAAGATTATTCATATTGTTAGAAAGAAAAGATATGCAATATTAGCATGATATGAAAGTTAAGCATGACAAATAATTGCACATTAGAGTAAGTATGAATGTTAAATATAGTTGCATAACAATCTAGTTTAGAAATATATCAAATTATTGTATGACTTATGTTCTAGTAGAGATAACCATGTTAGTTTATTGCATGATCACTTATATATGTCACATTATTGCTTGACATTTAGAATTTTAGTAAACGTGCATATATCATTTTATCTCATGACTTATACATATAATAAAATTACATTTATTCATCAATAAATAAGAGGAAAAATATTTCATAAGAAAAGAATGCATGATATAAGAACATGAAATAGATTATTATCATACACGAAAGTTCGAAGTGAGCCAAAAGATTTTATATGTATTGTTGTATGTGAATGTTAAGAGGAGTTCACACGCTGATGATATAGGCAATGGGAGTCATAGGACCCGCGTGCATAAATATTTTCCTATCAATCCAAACAATTGTCATGTTTAGATCAATAGTCGTTGTGCCTACGGAAGAATATCAATCAGGGGCGAGTAGCCAACTTACTACTTCAAATAATTGTGATGTTTAGATCGTTAACCACTGTGTAGATGGGATAATATCGACCATAGATGTGTAAAGTTATGTTTTGACAGTGCTCCTGAGACCAATGTGAATGTTAAGCATATAAAATATAATTAAAACTAAATTTATGACATATGAATAAACATCATGAATATATTAGATTATTATATGATTTTTTAGAAAGAAATA
>NEWO01000007.1:2679800-2702829 GCA_003013225.1 Phalaenopsis aphrodite
AGAGGCAACCTGGAAGGTGTATTTTTATTTGAAAATTTGAAAATATAGAAGTGTGTTTCTTACACCAAGTCAACAAATAAATAAGAATAGAATACAATATATTTTCTTCTTATTCCAATGAATAAATTCCAAAAAAATATCTTAAGAAGCAAGATATCCCATAAAATGGAAAAAAAAAGCAATTAACATAACTAATTCCAATCAATTTAAGATTTAAAAATCATCCAAAAACAAGAATTGATGGTTCACAGATTACATAGGAAAGATAAGAGAGTGGGTGGCTAATCAAATGATTGGTAGATTACATCTAGCAGAGTAGGTGCTTCTAAGCCAAGTAGAAGGTCATTGGGGTTGTAGATCGTAAAGTGATGTGATATCAATGTTTCACTATTTCCATAATCCTAGGTTGAAGGAAAGAAAGACTATAAGATCCTTTAAGAATGATGAAACAAATGACTGAAGTTCTATTACAAACTCAACAATTGATACAGGGAGAAAAGCCCAAACGACAATAAAAACAAAAATAGAAATATTATTACTGAAATTCCAACAGGTTACTACGAGACTTTTCAAAATAAGAAATAAACGACAAATGAACACAACGATCTAGCAGAGTAGGTGCTTGTAAAAACTATTGAATTGCATCTTGCAGAGTAGGTGCTTGTAAGCCTGGTAGAGCCAACTGGAAGGTCATTGGGAATTGTGGAGTGTGGCTGGCATAGTAGCGACGGAAGCAAGGGCTGAGAATCAGGAGGGGAGAAGGGCGGCACAGTAGAGAATAATAGGAAGGCTACATTTACGGGATAGCCGGCTTAGGAGTGTGATAATCCCTGGGTGAACAAGGAGCTTAAGATGGAAGAGGGATTTGGGGCGAGGCTCAGTAGGAGCGGCTGGAGACGGGAGGGAAAGGGATCGAGTTGGGTGAAGGCTGTCGGAAAGCGGCGTGGGAGAGCCGGTGGCCAGCAAGTGAATGGAACTCGGGGACGGGTTTGGAGATACAACCACCACCGGGAAAAAGGATACAGCCAGAGCACCACTATTTCCATTGAATACATCCCTCGAGGGGAAACTAGGACATCGGTTGTTGTTCTCACAAATCAGAATTAAGAAATAACATGAAAACTCAAACACTAAGACTTAAAAACACAAATAAATAGAAGTGGGATGGGCGGGAAATGAAAATAAGAAGGCGGGAAATTTGTACAAGTACACGCCTAATGAAAAGAGAAAAGGGGTTGGTTCAACCTCCTCTCTCAACTTAACAAGTTCGGGTAAAATCGGTTAATTTTTTTGAAGAAAAAACCTTTGTGTCATTCTCCCGGGATTGGGAAGCTTCGTCCTCATTCGTCGAAACTTTTGGCTCATCGTGGCACGCCATCGAGTCCTTTGGTACATCGTACAAGTACACGTCGTTCCAAATCACATTCCGATAGAAAATATATTCGTCCACCTTTGATACATGAGCTGGAACTGTAGCTAGACAAGTATCCCCATGAATCAGGCATCGCATCATCCCAGTTATAACCAGTTTCTTTCATTCCTCGTACTCGACTGGGTGCAACTAATAGGCTAGTATGTGAGGAAAAACCCGCTCTGGTTTTACAGTAAGTGATAAGAAATCCACTCTAGGTTAAAATCTATGGCAGGTTGTACAACTCTCACTGGCTCCTCCTTAGGAAAGACCTCTTCACCAAAGATAGGACCTGGATCCCATTGCAGAATTTTCGTCTCCATCAAACTTTTTTGGACCACTACAAAGATGAGATTCATCTCTTCCGTCTGGACATCTGACGAAGTGTCCCATGCTGACTTGAAAGTAACCCCTGAATAACTCCATGTTATGTCTCGACATGAAACATGATGACCTTTTTTCTGACATGTTGGACATCCCTCCTTCGGGACAACACAGGAGTGAACCTATACATTTGAAAAATATGCATCTCGCTTCTATGGGGTGTACATGTATCTGATGTCAACTCCTCAAACTCATAACCGTTGTAGACATCCAAAATAATTCCTGCTGATGTTCCTTTCACCTTCTGCAATATGCTAGCTCAAGGCACCATAATCTCATGCTCCGCTAGGCTATCCATTACCTCAGAGTCTTTATATTCTAGAGTAGCGATTGTTACTTCAGATAGAATCTCTATCTTGGAGTCAACTGGATTTGGTGGTGTCTCTTCCTCATTCGCTGAAAAATGAGAATCCCCTCTAAAGTCTATATCTTCTTCTCGATCAATGTTCATCTCTTCGATTGGTAGCTGAAACTCCTTGTTTATGTCCTCACCGCCTTCAGTATATGCGGTGTCTTTTCCCAACCTTTTCATCACACCCTGCTCAGTGAAGTAGATCAATCCCATGGTTGTGCATTGTGCTTTCACATGTTCAAACTTGTGACACTTGCAACATTTTTTTGTTGTGAAAAACATGCGGATTGGTTTTATTGTCGCAAGGGGGGTGGCTTGGTGATACGGTCTCTCTACTTCATAAGCTAGTCTGCAACTTTTGACAATAGTAAATTGATAAAAATTGACGTTGTATTTCCCGCCACATCTTCACATATTCTCGTCCCCCCCCCCCCCCCCCCCCCCCCCCCCCCCCCCCCCCCCCATCAACCTTTCAGATCACGATCGAGGGTAGCCACCTACTGGATTTCCTCTTCAATATCCATAAACCTCGATTGAAGACGGCAGAGCTTTCATTGTATCTCGGCCTGGATAGGCTCGGGCAGGTATCTTATCAGTGGCATGGCTAAGGTTTTAGGGTTGAGAGGTGAAAGAGAATGTAGGAGACGTTGACGTTGCCAAAAAATAATTTGGTGTTGCTGGTTTTGAAAATCAGTAAAGAAAAAATTAAGTTTAGGTCAAATTTTTGCCGAAGATTTGAGAATTGGGAAAGAAAAAATTTTGTGGGGATGGCTTGGGAAGGGGCGGATGCTAGGTAATACTAGGAGAGGACTAGGGTTGGACTAGCTCGATACTAAATGATATCAAAGGAAAAGCCCAACCCACAATAAAAAAGGAAATAGAAATATGATTGTTGAAATTTTAATAGGTTACAAAAAGACTCTTAAAATAATAATAATAATAATAAACGACAGACAAAACAATCCCCCCCTCCCCGAGGTGAAATTATAATGTCGGTGGTTGTACTCACAAATCTGAATTTAGAAATAACATGAAAATTGAAACCCTAAGACCAAAAAGCACATATAAATAGAAGTTGGATAAGCGAGAAATGAAAATAAGAAGGCGGAAAATTTCCCTCCTAATGAAAAGAGGAGAGGGGTTGGCTCGGCCCCCTCTCTCAACTAGATAGGTTTGAGTCAAATTGGTTTAGCTTTTGAAGGAAAACTCCTCGTGTCAACGATTATGTTCATTCCATACCAATCCTAAAAAATGATTTAAAAGGTTATAGCATGAAGACAATTGCAAGGCTTGCTAGACCATGATGGATAATATCTCAATGAATGAAGCAGCTGAGTTTGTTGTACTACTATTTTTTTTTAGTACAATAATGTCATACATGTTTGATGGTCATGGATACATCACAATTTTTGTGATACATCACATTATGAATATATAATCTGGCGAATATAAACCTCCTTGTTAGTTCGAACAGTCCATAATTTTCAGAAAAATAACATTCCAAATCAAACTTCATGGACTTCAAATGTTACCAAAACCTAAGCAATTAAAAAATTATAATACTTCACAATGCATTCAACCGGATGACAGAAAAAAAGAGTCAGTGAAAAAACCCCAAAACATGACCAGTAAGTAAAAAAACCCCACCCGCATTGGAATATTTTTCTCAAATCCAAGCTAACATCAAAGCTCTCGTTTTGGTTTCAATTTTGTTTTCCATAAAGTGAGAGGAGTACAATGGGAATCCTTCTCTGTTAATGATTTTCAAACTCCACAAGCTTTCAAAAGAACTCATGATAGCATGAATTCAAATTTAAAGCCCACTATTTTCATTTGCTACAAGAATGAATTTCGCAAAAAAAACACTTCAGATAAATGACACAAATATTACACAAAAACCAAACCTGATCAAGGTCATTCGCCACGACTGTGTTTCCCAGGGCGGCAAAAAAGGCCAGCTTCAACCGATTGTCCTTGACTACAACGAGATCAAAAAGGCGCGGAACTCCTTCGGGTGTTCTAATTTTCTGCTGAAGTTTATGTGTGTATCCTGTTTGTTTTTCCTGCATTAGAAAGAACATGGTAGTACTAGAAATAAGAAATATATGTCAAGTGACTTTTACTATGCCAATGCATAATAAGAAATATCCGTTATTGTGATTCATTGTTCCATAAAACAGATATTAAGCATACAATCATGAAACATTCTAGTATAAAAAAGCATATGGCAAAAAAAATCATATTGTACATCCTACGATACTGTTTAAGGTAAAGATAAACTTTATTTAGGAAAGAACCACCTTATTCTACATTAATGAAATGCTTATCATACTTTTCTTTAATTATGTTCATTTGCTCTACATTTTTTGTACAAAACCTATGTTTTATCAACGAGCCGTACATGTGAAAAAGGAGATTATTTGACTCATTTCAAGGACTTGCCTCTAGTGATATTCAGCTGGGACTGCTCATATTTTATATAAAAGGAGAGCTAGAAGTAGTAGATTCAGATCCATAAGTAGTTGTCCTCTGTAGACTATATGAATGTTTTTGTAATGATTCTAATAAAGATCCGAAATACAATGTCACAGCATTTCCTTATCAACTATCTCATAGCATTGCAGTCTACATTTCTTCATATCAACGTCTAAATCCCTCAAATTCTCAAGATGGTATCAAAGTAGAAATCTTATTTCTGAATACAGTTTTTTTAGATTTTTTTTTTCCAAGGACATATCAAAACTCTATTTATTTTCCTCTCAATTGAAATTTGTGAGTCTTGGACACTGAGTAGTTCCAGAACAAATTTCAATAAGAAGATTAAAGTTAACCGCTTCTAGATGCTAGTTGGCAACGTTTGCACCCATGCAAAAAATAATTACCTACCCTTATGGGTTAGATTGGAAAAGGTTAATGAGATAATCGTACTAAAAAGGTCCGATTTAGAAGAAGCTCCTGCGACAAGGGTATTATATAAGAAGCTAAAGTATAAAGATTGATTAAAAAAATATAAATAAATAATAACTACTTTATTTTATCAGCAAAAAATTACATGTCCTACATTAAAGTTTATAATAAGAAATACTTAGTATTGAATTGCAAAGCTTCACATGCACATATTAAGTTCTAATTCTTAAAGTACTATATTCTAGAAATGTTCTTAGCCACTAAGACTAAGTTGTTTCTCACACAATAATTGCTATACATTTTTCATGAAAATCTTTCATAAATTAAATAAATGAAAGAAAAGAGAGTTTACAAACAAACTATAATAGCTAAAGATAAATAATGTACTAAATTTTTGTATCAATTCTTTTTTTTTTTCAAGAAAACATGTTGTAATAAATAAAAATTAATGTATTCTATAAAAAAATTATGAATAAAAATTTGCGACTTGTTGGCTCTGTTAAGGTTGGAAGATTTTATGTTTGTAAGATTTTTTAGTATTATATAAAGAGATAATCTATGTATAATTGTTTGTTCTCATCAAAGTAAACCAAGCTTTCGGATCAGATTGTGACAATCATACAGGTAAAAAGATATGACCCGAACCTGAACCCACACACAACTAATTGAGTCATACACAGAACAACTAACTTAATGGTTAAATGGTTTATTGAATTTCCTTATGTCAACAAAGGAGTTAACCTGAATATGACCTATTGAGACAAAGGAGGGCTTACAAACAGTTAGAAAGAAGATGCCTTTAGACTCTAAACGTTTAAGTTTTTGTAGATTGATTTGGCATTTTTCAGGTTAACATGAACACAACTAGAATATTGAACAGCGTGACATCTTAAATTGAAATAAAAAATAAAATAAAAATAAAAATAAAAAATCTATATTATTCAGGTCAAACCGAACCTGAATTTGTTTTGTCAGGATTGTGTCCAATTGTCATGTCTGAACATTTATTGACACCTCTATTCAAGATAAAAACAAGTGACTAATATCTTGTCTATAATATAAGAATATCTAAGCTTCATCATAATAAATTTTTAGCATCTATTTATCCAATACATCCTACAAAAAATATACAAGCAATATCGGAAAAATTAAAAGACAAACTGCAGGCATGAAGGACTGCTAAGCCAAGGAAAGCTTACCAATATCATAAAAGTAGCAATGCCAAGATTCTTCTTCCTCAATAACTCCACGCATGCTTGAGCAGCATCTGTCGTTTCAACCACGATATAATCAAGTGCAGAGCATGCTGTCGATATTGCAATATCATACTTTGCTGCCAAAATGACGTACATGGTGTAAACTAATTAATATTGAAGAGGGAATAAAATAAGCATATTAGTGATATATGAACTAAGACGAAAAACCAGATAATTAATCATACTTTCATCAGGTTCAGTAATAAGTCATTCAAACAACTATCTTGAGATTGAATGATCAAAGTCATTGCTGCACATATTTAATCAAGAACAGACTACTAGGCATGGTAAAGAAAGGGGACCTGGGGCTGAGCATAAGCATTTTAAGACAATAAAAAGTGCTTTAAAAACATAATGCTTAACATGTTCATATATACTCTGTAAAGTGAATGGTAAAAAGTTCAAGTTCAAGATTCTTCGATTCAAAGTTGGTTACGTAAATTAAGATTGAGTCTCACCAGAACACATTTTGATTTACACCTATAAGAAAAACTACATAAAGTTGTTGATCTCCAGACATCCCCACAAGCCCCTCGTACACAAACGGATTAACTAGTTGTCCGTCAAACTTTGATATGAAACAGTACATTAAAGCAAAAAATTAAAAATAAATAAATTACTGGAAAAATTGCAGTGTTCTTAATCTCACTAGAAAATTGCGACCAAAATTAAAATAAAAAAGAAGAGAAAGAAAACATCATATAGACATTTAGATCTTTTCCTTCCTATAAAGTAGTAAACACACTGAACAAATAAAAAATAGTGATTTTTTTAAAATGCCAACTCATTCTACCTGAAGAAGCAGTTTCAAATTTTGAATCTCTCGTGATCACTTTATCATTTCTTTGCTTCCTAAGTAGCATTATTTGTCAGCAAAGGGACTACCATGTATACATGCATGCATGCATGCATGTATCCATGGATCCATGCATGTATACATGCATACATGCATGTATACATCTACATATGTATACATCTACATATGTATACATACATATATGTATACATACATATATGTATACATACATATATGTATACATATACATATATCTAGGTATCCATATATGTATGTATACATATATGTATGTATGTATGCATGCATGCATGCATGCATACGGCCTGTTGGCTGACATCCACGGTATAAGACCACTCAGTTCGGGGGTTCGAATCCCCCTTGGCACAGTTGGTCTTAAGGAAGTGGTATTCCAATTTTTAGGCAATTAAGGTTAGTTAGAGACTCGTATAGTAGCCTCTGGCTATTCCTTAATAGGAAAAAAAAATATATATATATATATATATATATAAAAGCCCAAGGGCAAAAAAATTATTATGAAAAAGATACAGAAATGTTGCATGAGATGACCTAACAAGCCTAATTCATACAAAAAAATACACAAAACACAAAAAAAGCAAAGACACACGAAGGGAAAAAAAGAAAACAAAAAAACCACAAAAGGGTACAAAAGTGCAAGGGACGTCCCACTTTAGTCCTTCTGCCTCTAGTTCTCGAAAGTGAGCCGGCTAACAAATTAGTAAGATGAGTATCATTGTCTGTAGTAACCAAAGTATCATCCATCAGATTCATGAGCTCAAATAGATTTTCATTTTTTTTCCTCTTCCTTCTGGATGTGTTGACATGTCATTCCTCATCTGATGATTGACTCATTTGATCAGTAGATTCCAAATATCTCATGCTAAATAAAAATAGATGAAAAGCTTCATAATACATATCCCAACATGCTTGCAAGAGGAGCTAAAATTATCTCAAAGCCATGTTTCAACCTTCCTATTCACAGTAATAGGAATATGCCACGATTTCATCTCAAGCAAATAGAGAAAAGAAGAACACTTATGTCATGCTATATATCCACCATTCTAAGCAAGTAATTAAATCTAACTCCTGAAACATGCTCACATTTTTATCCTTCACATGCTCTTAAGGTAAATACCTCAAAATACATGAAAGTGAATTAAACTAGCATGTTGTACCATCCAACAGAGCCATGCTCAGTGGCTCGGCAGAGAGGAAACTGAAAGTAAGCAAGGCACCGAAAAGGGGGGAGAAGAGATGCCTTTCTAATGCAAATGTAGAAGCGCCGCACTACAAAAATAGTTTTAAGGAGATGCTCCCATAGAAATCTTCCTTCTAAAATCTTCCAAAAGCAAAGATCCCCACTTCCCCTCTCCTTAGGAACTTTTCAACAACCAAAAAACCCAAAAGAAACTGTACTTATAGGCAGAAAAGAGAAGGGAAAAGAATGAAACCATCCAACCTCTCCCCGATACTTGAATCGGGTCGAAGAAGAAAGGAGAGCGCCTTCCCTGCCTGCAGCAGGCGAGGCAACCGAAGTGCCCAGGACCAAGTGGCGAGTCAAGTGGCAAGGGAGAAGCATCGGGAAGAAAAGAAGGTTGCCACTCAAGCGCTCCAGGGAGCAAGCTCATCAGAGTCAACCTACCAAAAAAGAAAATTCGCAGCTCATAGAGGCAGGCGCAGCTTCGATAAGGAGACTCTCGAGCAGAAAAGTGTCGGGAAAGGACGAATGAGAGGTCAACTCCCCCTCGCGTGGAGGAGAAGGGGCTCGGTCGGCTCGAGATCGAGAAAGGGGAGAACGGGACACGCGAACGGGAGAGGGAAATGGAGGCAAGGCTCGGGTGCGTGAGTTTAGGGATTTAGGGCTTTAAAAGGAAAAAAAAAAGATTCATTTTTTTATTAATATATATATTAAAACCCATGCAATTTATTCGCGCGCAGTGCCTTAGCAGAACGGGCGTCCTCCCTGGGCAAAATCGACATTCCGGATGCGCCGGTGCAGTCTGTTTTGTCATCCGGGGTCGCTCGGACGACATCGTCGACAATCGGGTCAAAAACACGTCAAAATTCAAATTTCATAACATTTCAACATGCGATTGATCGTATCCAAAATCTATTCAAGTCTTCGACAGATAATGGTGCAAGCGATGCGAATTGTAGTGATCGGACGAGTCGACTCTCCGAATTGCGAAGTTTGTGCGCGTGGGAGTGCAAATTGTGTAAAAGGTCACCCTAAGGCTTAAAGATTCTATGGAGACTCCTTTTGGGTTCCCTCATGTTGGTTTCACCATTCTAAGCGCTAGAAGTCGATACCACACACGCAAAACTTCAAAAGGGTGCAGAAGTAGGTTGAATTTCTAAGATGAGGTGGGTCACATTTCTAAGGTTCTGGGATAGTCAAAGAGAGATTCCTAAGGCTAGATCCTAAACCCTAAGATAAAAACTAGACCTCACTAAAAATGAGATCAACAACGAAGGAGAGAAAGATGGAGATTTAGGTGTGTCTGAGGTGTAGACACCCGAAAAGGCAGTTGCATACGATCTGTCCGAAGTCATCCTCAAAGATAAGTGTGGCCTTCAGAGAGGAAAGCAGCCCTGCTCAATGAAGGGAAAGAGCTTCGAAAGAAAGAAGAGAGGATGTTGTGAGACAGGACACGCGCAGAGAAGCCGCAGAAATCGCGAGTTGTACCCGCTAGAGGGAGACACAGAGCGAGGAAAGACGTGAGACGAGCCGCAGAGTGAGAAGACGGGTCGCAGAGCGAAGATGCGAGGAGACGCGTCTCAGAGCCGGAAGAGAGGAAGACGAACGGAAACGAGCGCGCGAAGCCGTAACGTCTCAAAGTCGTGAAGACAAACAGAATCGAGCACGAAGAAGAGCGAAGTCGTAACTGTTGCTAGGGTTAGCCATCGGATGAAACCCTAGCAGAGCCGAGTGAGAAGGAAGAAGACGCCCTCATATCATGTGTGTGTGTGTGTATATATATATATATATATATTAAAAAAAAAGATACAACATGTCGTATAAGGCCCAAAAAAGGCACCCAACTCATACGGTACAACGCACACAAAATTCCAAAAATAGAAAGATACATATAATTAGGGACGCCCTAATTAAGTATTGCTTCTACCTCTGGTTCTCGGAAGTGAGTCAACTAACAAATTGGTGAAGCGTGTACCATTACCCAAAGTAACCAAAGTATTATTCATTAGATTCCTGAGCTCAAGTAGGTCTCCATTCTTCTTCTTCCTCCTATATATATTGTATTTTGATTTAAATTAAAATAAGTTTGATTGAGATAGTTATTTTTAAAAATACTCCAACTATTTTTTAGGTGTTTTAAGTACTTATAGAAACAAGTTGATTTTCTTATAAAAACAAAAGATTAAAACATAAAAAAATTATACCAACCAGACACACTTTCAAAAATAAATAACTAAAAGGGAACAAAAAAGATGCCAAATGAGCCCTAAATAAAAACCAAAGGAGGGAGAGTGCTTCCAAATTTTCAAAGCAACAACTTATGAAGGAGCAAAGAAGGGAGAACAGCGCCAACGCCTTCTTTTGCAAACAATATGAAGGCATCTTGTGCAATCAGTATGCACCATTGAATTCAACAAAAATCTAGACATTTATAACTCTCTACTCCGACATGCCATCAAATTAATAGGATCCTCCAAACTATCTGAACATTATGTTTTGCTACAACAATGTGCATTGCCGCCTACTGCATTCAACAACTCATGTATCACTTGTCAAACTCTATAAAAACACTCTACAACTTTCATAATTGAGGCAATTAGCCGTCTCTATTTCTCACAAAATTTGTACACGATAACAATCTACCTACATTCTCCAATCAAGAATGCAAAATTAGCTTATCCACCCCCCTCTTCTCATTCATTCTCTAATTTAGCATCAATAAACTAAGAAGATTGAAAACTCTCGAACAAACAAGTGTGGTAAGTCATGTGCTTGTCATTTATCAAAAATGTCGGCTTCGTTTTAATATAACTTCAAGCATAACTGGAACGATGAAAACGTTATCAAACATGCCCAAATTTATGATAAGCCATGAGAAACAAATAAGACATTTCTAACAATAAAAAATAATGAAAGATAATCAAATATCAATGGATTTTGGTTAATATAACTTCAATGATGAAGTTCATACCCTAAAATAGTTATCATCACTTCCTGAGAAACATGATAATCTATAAGGGGGATCAACAGCTCCTATGGTTTTGTAAAAATAAAATTCAATAATGTTTAAAACAAATATAAATAAAGAACATACTTAAATGATAAATTGCACTAAATCTTAATAAATAAAGAAATAACTACACAAAGGAGATGCAATATAGGCATATCTAAATTAAAATAAGTCAAAACCACAACTAAAGAAAAAGCATGTATAAAGGTGATTATGATGGATTGACAAAGAGGACCGCAACCTAGGCGGACGTACTGATAGAATTTGTTGGCGCGGTTGTGTCCTACACCCCACCCCCTCTCTCTCTCTCTCTACCAAAATCATGTATGCCCCTAGGAATTAAGGTTAATTTAGCTTGCTGGAGATAATATGTTTTGAAACAGCAAGATACTCTGAAACTTTATTTTATACAATTTCAAGTTTATTCTCTATTTTCTCTCAAATTGGAGACGAGCATCATCTTCTCTTCCAAGTGGTGTGATTGTAGATTGACCAAGAACATAGGTGGACTCTCGTGAATGTCCATGTTCCTCCAACCTAGCCATTGGCCCCTCTTTCCTCACTACGTCTCTTCCAACAGCACCCTAACTCTTTTTCATTCCAAGCACATCCGTCTTAAGAATTCTTCCCGTCCATTCAAATCTACTAATTATCACAAACCCTTTGTTGATCCTTCTACACAATCTAAAAACTCTAAATCTATATCATTTGGTATCAAAGTTATAAAAATCCTAAATCCACAAAACATAATCAAAATTCCAAATCCTAAATCCACAATACATAATTCACCGACCTACACATTGACTAACACTCCGCCCCAAACCCAACACTAACACCTTTCAGCCAACAAAAATAAACCCAATCCTCACCTTGGTTGAAATCCTAGTTTAGATGAAGCAACTATCGTTGTTAAGAAAAAATGTTAAAAGAGGTGTTCTAGTACTTACCATTAAGAATATGCCACGACAAACCATTCACACTATAGGCTCACTGACAGTGAAAAGAGACAATATGGTGAAATCACAACTAGCCATAACGTTGACAACCAAGACGGAGAAGACCAAAAAAATCCATTCCACCAAGAAGCCTCGGGTGTAGAAAAATCAATGCCTCGTTGATTTGGAATTGAGAATAAAAAAAGATAGAATAATTTTGGGGTAAAAATGGATATTCCAGATTTTGATGGTCATATGGACTCTAGCGCATTCATTCAGTGGCTCCACACATTGGAACGAATCATTAAATACAAAGACATTCCACCAGATAAAAGGGTTAATTGGCCATAGCTAAAATAAAAAAAAAGCACCTCTCTATGGTGGCGGAATCTAAAGTGCATGCCCAACCTAATAGGATAAGTAAAATCACTATTTAGTCCAAAAAGATGATGGAGATGCAGAATAAATTTCTAAAAGCAAACTATAGACACGATTTTTTGAAACTTCACAATCAATAGTAAAAAGAATTATTTGCAAAAGAGCATTCAGCTAAATTTAAATAACTCATGTTGAAATGTGAGTTAATAGAGCCAAAAGAAAATAAAGTAGCCCAATATCATGGAGGTTTGAGACTAGCACTATTAGTGGGTGCATACATCATTGAACTTCCACTTGACACCTATCCTAATGATAAATGGCTCGTTTTGTCGTGACCTTTTCTTGGATTCTCAATAATTCTATCACACCATCCTCACAGGGGTAGAGAGCCCGCTGCTATCTCGGTTGTGCGACCAGAGGCTCTGGGGAAGTTGGAATAGGAGAGCACTCATCTTGGGATGGGCTTACTATTTAGATACTTTCAGCAGTTATCCACTCCACACTTAGCTACCCAGCATTTACCGTAGGCAAGATAAGAGGTACACTAGAGGTGCATCCTTCCCCGTCCTCTCGTACTAGGGAAAGGTCCTCTCAATGGTCCAACGCCCGCACCGGATATGAGCTGATGTGTTTCATGACATTCTGAACCCAGCTCACATACCGCATTAATGGGCGAACAGCCCAACCCATAGACCTTAGCCATAAATACGATGTGAAATCATTCCCATGTATATTTATCATTCTGTTAGGCCAAACATTGCAATTTAACAATAGAACACATCATTATAACCACAAGAGCACATATTTATTCATTAAAGATGATAAGCACATCGTAACATGCATGTTTTTAAAGACATAAGAAAAACAACTTTTTAAATTCATGTTTCTTTCATTAAAAAAATGCCTTCAACTACTCGTTAAACAAACTTTTATGAAAGGAGCAAGCCATAGGGGTCTTAGACATGGTTGGAATTTGCAACATTTTTTCCCAGCAAAAAAAAAAAAAAAAAAAAAAAACATTATATTTTGAATCCCACAAACTCCCCTCTCTTATGATGGCTGTGATTACAATGAATTCTCTACCAATTGATGCCACAAGTTCCCTTAAACATCTATGAACAAAAGTATCAAGCCCTCTCTACATCCTTAGAAGGACTTTTTTACTCCTTTGCCTACTTTCTACTTTCCTCTCACCAAAATCTATTTCTCGACTTTTCCCATATCATATAGGAGTTTCCAAGAAAGAAAAAAAAAGATACGAAAAGCAAAAAAAAAAAATTTGATTACAATAGATGTTCTTCGTTATAAATCTCAGTGAAATTATAGAATTTAACGTGACGCCTAGCAGAGACCTCTAGAGATGAAACAAAATTAAAAGAAAAAAAGGAACCCAAAAAAGGCCAAACGGCTCCTTGGATGAAAATAAAAACCCTTCAAGCGCTATTAGAAAGAACTCACAATCAATTGCACCAAGATCTCCAAGTCGACCATAAATTCCATCTATTTCCTTTGATTTCTTAGCTCGCAATACTTCTTTCAAAACAGAACCCTGACTCTGCTCTGACTGCAACGTTGACTCAAATTCTGCAACTTTCTGCCTAGCTGTACTCTCGAGCGGAATAAGTGAATCTTGTTTCAAAATGCATTCCTGTTGAAAAGGTCAAAATGAGTGACATACAGTACAATTTCTCAGAATAATATAAGGATAGGTGGCCTGCCTGTTCAAATTTCCGGGCTTCTGATGCTTCGAGTTTATTTTTCTCTATTTTTGCTTGAAGCTCAACTATATATTCATTCTTCACGTGTAATTTATTCTCTATATCATGTAATTGTTGTTGAGCCTCCTCGTAAGCTGCCCGATTAGCAGCATGCTGAAGAAAGATTAGATTTCTCAATGAGCCATACATGAAATTTTGATGCAAACATTCACAACCAAAGAAACAGCCAATTTTTTGTCAGGCTAGGAGGAATTTGGAAACAAACATGCATACGAATCAGTAACCACTTCTGTAATATATATATATACCAGAGTTAAAAAAGATTTGAGTGGTATGCATGTATTCAATACAAGTAAAATTTTGAGGATAAAAACTATCCTTAACAAGAGTTAAAAAAGAGGACATTTTATATACATACCACACAATTCTTATCTATTTACATATCTACCATCCAAAATTTGATATTTTCTTTTACAACATATTGACGTCATAAAACTATGCATGAAAACCTGTATTTCACTTCTAGAAATATAGTAATGGTGTTATTTTTTATTCAATTTTAAAGATTTGAGTGGTATGCATGTATGAATTTAAGTGCTAGATATTTAAATACATAAAAATTGTGTGGTATGTACGTAAATGCCACAAAAAATAGAATTTGTTAATATATTAATTTACAATAAAATGGGATATGATCAATAAATGAGCATAAAAAGTGAATATCAAGATGATACATTCGTAATAAAATTTAAAAAAAAATATAACTAAGTAACCTTTTCATTCAACAGCTTGTTCTCAGAACGAGCAACATCAAGTTTTCCTTTATGTTCTATCAGTTTGCTTTCCCATGGTTCTAGTTCTGCACGAACTTTATTGAGCTCGGAAAAATACTTCTCTGTTTCAACTGCATCAAACAAAAAGCAAGACCAACGAGTGGCAACAAGGCAAGAAAATCAAATCAGCAGGCCAACAACCAAAATAATAGGAATAAGGGAGACGTGCGTGATGGCCCTTCCCGCATGACTAACACAAGCCAAAAAAGTGCAAGCTCTTAAGAAGAGAAATGACAATTCATTGATTCAGTAGGTTTAATAATACAGGGCACCCAATGAAAGAGCTCTATTAAGATTTAGACAAAAAGTTTCCAACATTTTAAAATTTTGATTCACGATGTATGTATAGAGTGACTGTTACCATCATCATCAACAGAAAAATAAAGTGACTGTTCATCATCAACAACAAAATCATCAATATAATCCCAACAAGTTGGGTCGACCTCCATTTAATCAATGCTGAGTGCTTCATTAGTAATAAACTCAATTTTGTACAAATCTTTTGACGCGCCAGTTGTCAAATTACCCTTAGTGTACCCTATAATTGCTAGTCTAAAAGTACGTAAACAATGATCACAAAATCATAATATTTCAATAATAACTAATATAATTTATATATTGAAACAATGATAGACTTAGCTACATGAGAGGCATAGAAATAGTATACCTAAAGTAGATCAAATAAGATTTACGCTTATTACGTAGCTTTAAGTTAGAAAGCATGTATAATGCATCAATAAATACACGAGGCAGGGATATACATACATATATATATATATATTGAAAGCCACAAAAAGGCTAATATATTAAATAGAAAAAAAGATACAGATATAATGTGTGGGAGGGCCCAAGCATGACACCCTGTCAACACAAAAAACCACAAAAGGTTTCAAAACTAGAAAAAACAGAAAATACATTAGATACTAAAATAAAAAGCCTAACAGTATCGAAATACCTTGTATCAGATACCCAATCTGATCTTGTCTCTGTCTCTAGTTTTAGGGAAGGAGCAAGCTAATAAGTTGGCAAGATGATTGTCATTGCCAGTAGTAACCAATGTATCATCCAATATGTTCCCGAGTTGGAGTCGGCCTCCATTCTTCTTCTTCCTCCTGGAATAGACCTGTCATTCCTCATTCGAAGAATCAGTCTGATGGAGTGGTAGAGCTGAAGCAGAAGGAATACCAACCGTAGTACCCACAATAGGCTCTAGTATATGTGAAATATGAGTTGTCTCTACATCGGATACTTCCTGAAGAAGTGGAGCTACGAGGCTCTCCTGATTATCAGTCTGAACATTATCGTTAGTAGGTAATAGTCCATCAGTATTGTTTTCTATGGGATTTGAAGGTGTCAGCATCACATCACTCGCAGTAACAGTAACGGCAAGGGCAAGAGCATCAGACACCAAAATCTGTCATGTGATAGCTTTCTCTCCAGGTGGTACAGATATATCCTTAGAATCATCCTTATTCATTTGATCTTTTGATTTCAAATTATGATGAAGCTTATGACATTTATACAAAATATGTCCAAACATCTTACAATGAGAACAATAAGGTCTATGCTCCATAACGATTTGTTGTCAATATCCATTATGCATTGTGTCCAACCAGACTTCAGTAACATCAAGCAAAGTAATATATTTTTTCAAAAGTATTTTGGTCACAGAAGATCTGGTAAGGTTGAAAGTGGGTAGATCTAGCTTCATAGGGTCCCCAAATATGACACTAATAGAGAAGAGAATCTAATGATAAAAAAATACAGCTTAAAACTAAGTAGAGTAAACTATACCGGTATAGTAGGAGGTTTAGAAGACCACTTGAGTAGCTTCATTGGTTTACCAGCAATGTTAAAATATTTTTTGGAGAAAATACGAGTGATATTATATATATATATATAATTTAAAAATGATATTTACTTATGCATAAATTAAATAAACATGAATTACAAAAAGGAAAAGATCCTGACGATATAAATATTAAAAAATAATAGTAGTTAAGGATTTAAAAAATATGAATGATTATCAGATTATTCATATATAAAGTAGGCAAAGAAAAAGTTAAAAAAATAACGAAATTTATTAAGTACAATAAAAATAATAATTAAAATTTTAATTTAAAAGAGTAATATGATCATCAATAATTTTTAAAATTTTTCATACAAAAATAAAAATCGGTTATTTAGCATAGCATAACTCAGCAAAATCTAACATTTTATTATATATTTTGTAACATTTTAAAAAATTTAAATGTAATTTGGTCTGAAATTTTTTATTATTTTTTAATTGAGCACGTGACAGCTCTGTCTGACACGTGTTGAACACTGCCCTTCTATGTGTACATAAGTGTATGTGCATCATAGAAAAGCAAGCTTGAAAAAGGCTGGATTTTTTTAATTTCCATCATCTAATTGGATGTGGATAAAAATTAATATGAATTTTCGAATCTACAAACATTTTCAAATCCCTTAAAAGTGAGGTTTTCATGTTCATAATACATAAACAACAACAAAGCCTTAATCTCACTACGTGGGGTCGGTTACATGAATGTTTTTTCTCCATTGCGTCCTATTTAGTGTCATATTTTCATTTAGTTCTAATAAATTAAGATCATTTTTATACAATAAGCCCAACCCTTCCTAGGTCTATCTCTGTCTTTCTTAACATAAGTTGAATCTAAAACATCTACTCTCCTAATCGGATCATCAGATGGTCGACGCTTAATGTGTTCAAACCATCTAAAACGATTTTCTCTAATTTTTTCCGTCACATAAGCTCCACCAACCCTATCACGGGTATATTCATTTCGCATTTTGTCTCAAAGTATAAAGTCACTCATCCACCTAATCATTCTCATCTCGGCAACACTTAACTTAGCATTATGCCTCTCTTTTGAAGGCCAACATTCAGCGCCATAAAGCATTGCAGGCCTCACCACCGTCTTAAAAAATTTTCCGTTCAGTCTAAGCGGTACATTTTTATCAAACAATAGGCCTGAAGCATTCCTCCACTTCAACCAACCAACTTGAATTCTACTATTAACATCTTCATCTATATCACCATTGCTTCGAACAACAGACCAGCGACATCTAACTTGTTTACACCTTTTAATAATTTGATCACCCAAAGTTACACTTCTGTCACTAGAGCTACTACTACTAAAATTACATTTTTATGTATTCAGTTTTAATTCTAATCAAATCAAGGACTTTAGACTCCAAAGTAGACCTCCATAATTCAAGTTTTTTCCTGGATTTTTTTTCTCATCTTATCCACGAGAAGGATATTATCAGCAAAAAGCATACACCAATGTACATCCTCCTGTAAATGTCCAATAAGACCATCCATAACTAAAGAAAAAGATATGACCTTAAAGTCGATCCCTGATGTAATTCAACAGAAATAGGAAAATATTTGGTCAATCCTCCTTCAGTTCGAACACAAGTAACAGCTCTAGTATACATATCTTTAATGACTTGAATATAAGTCATATCAACGTTTTTCTTCTCAAGAACTCTCCAAAGGATATCTCTTTGAACCTTATCATAAGCTTTTTCTAAATTAAAAAAAAAATCGAATGTAAATTCTCCTTATTGTCTCTAAACATCTCCATCAAACTTTTCAATAAATGTATAACTTCCATAGTAGACCTGCCCGGCACAAATCCAAATTGATTATGAGAAATCTTTGTAATACGTCTTAACCGATGTTAAATTACTCTCTCCCATAATTTTAAAGTATGACACATCAACTTAATTCCTCTATAATTTGTACACTCTTGTGCGTCCCCTTTATTCTTAAAAATGGAGACCAAAATACTCTTCCTTCACTCCTCAGGCATCTTTTTAGTTTTTAAAATAATATTAAAGAGTTTAGTAAGCCAAGAAACTCCCAAATCTCCTAAACAATTTCATACTTCAATTTAGATATCATCAGGTCATACAGACTTTCCACCCTTGGTTTTCTTTCAAGCATCATCAACTTCTTTTTTCACAATGTGACGGTAAAAATGAAATGTTTTATTAATATTAACGAAATTAAGATCACTAAGGTTGATCGTATTTTCAGTTCATTAAATAATTTATTCAAATAACTCACCCACATATGTTGAATATTTTTTTTAAGAAAAGCACTTTTGATTTTCATCTTTAATACACTTTACTTGAGTTAAATCTTTATTTTTATTTCTTTTTGTTTGGGTAGTTTAGACATATATTTTTCACGCTCCTTAGTATCTAATCTATTATAAAGATCATTAAAAGCAGAATTTTTAGCGTGTCACATATTGTTCTTTTAGACTCCTTGCGGGTCATTTAATATTTTTCTCAGTTCTCTAAGTTTTTACATTTAAACCAATTTTTATAACATAACTTCTTATATTTTATCTTTTCTTGTACATTATTATCCCACCACCAACTATTTTTATTTGAAAAAAAATTTTCTTTTGATTCTCCAAGTACATCTTTTGCAACTTGTTTAATAGTGTGTGTTACTTTATTGCACTTAGCATTCGCTTCATCATGAACATCCCAAATTTTGAAATCTTGAATTTTATTCATAAATATATTTTTATTTGTGTCTTTTAGGTTCCCACATCTAATTCTAAGATAATGAGTCTTAATATTATTTATTTTACAACTCTTCATCTTAAAATCAAGAACTAATAAACAATGTTCAATATTTAAATCCTCATTTGGAATGACCTTACAATATTTACAATCTCGACGATATCTTCTGTTCATAAGAAAATAATTAATTTGTCTTTTATTAGATTCATTCATATAAGTAATAAGAAATTCATCTCTTTTCCTGAATAAAGTATTAATAGTAACAAAATCATACGCTAAAACAAAATCTAAAATAGTTCTACCTTCTTCATTAGTCACTCTAAAACCGTAGCCACCATGAATATTTCTAAAATCTTCTACCACTGTACCGACATGTTCATTTAAATCTCCTCCAATAAAAATTCTTTCTTCAAGATGTATCATTTGTATTAACTCTTCTAAGTCATTCAAGAATTTATCTTTAGACCCTATATCTACACCTACTTGAGAAGCATAAGCATTTATAATATTAAAAATCTTAGTATTAATGATAATCTTAAATGCTAAAATTTTATCTCCAACTCTATTATATTTTTACAACATTATCTTTCAAACTCTTATCTATAATTACACCTATATCATTTCTAATGCGACTCTTACCAGAATACCAAAGTTTAAAACCTAAGTTATCAATCTCCTTAGTCTTTTCACCAACCCATTTAGTTTCTTGAATACATAAGATATTAATTTTTCTATGAATCATAATATCAACTAATTCCATTAATTTACCATTGAGAGTACATATATTCCAAGATCATATCCTAATATTAATTTTATTAGTTTTATGGACTAATTTCTTTACTTACATTCGTCCGTAATGTGAGAATTTTTGCTTATTTGACACTACACTTGGGCGTCGTGTAGCGGCCCCCTTGCACACTTTGTATTCAGGCTATACAGCGCGTCGCTTCCAGGGGACGCGCTAGCACTTACACAAAGATCAAAAGAATTCATGTCATGATTTTTTTCAACAAGTTTTATGCTGGTTGTCAACTACCTAACGCAACCCTTCACTTTTCACATCCTAGCTTGGGACCGGCAACAACAGTATTTTTCATGTTCATAATGAGTGAAAAAATGGGAAACTTTGACTTCGTAAAGCATGATTTTAATTTAAAAAACAGCCAAATGACCCTCTAGTTGTTTGGACATGTACAACAAAATGTAGAGGACGTACCAATACAACGATTAGTGTGTCATTTAGAAGGATTTAGATGATGAACCAAAGTTACATAGTTGTGTGAAACATTATGTAAAATAAATTTAGTGCAAGGAATTAAGGAGAGTCAAAATCCAGATTCTTGGCGTTAAGAGAAATTATAATGATCATGATAATGCTGAACCACAAAAGAATTTATGATGGCTTGAAATCATTGACCATACTCCTGCTGTTTTTTTTGTTTCTAAAGGAGTTAGATGAGAAGTTCATGCCCCTACATTATAAGACACAAAAAAACCTGAAGCGCCTTGAATTACCATGAATCAAAAACTAAATTGGTCAATGGGTTGAAAGGAAATTAACGTACTAAAATGCCAAAGGGAGCCTAAACAGAGTATAAACATAACAAGATCATAAAGTGCAAACATAATGACCAACGTTACTGGAGATGAAGGCATTAAATTCCAAAAGTCAAACATGGGAAAAACAGTCAAACCAAACCATATCAAATAAAAAATGACTGGTAAAAATATAATAAAAAAAGGACAAAAATGGTCAAACATACAGGAGAAAACTAGAAGCATCAGAGTCATTAATACTAATAAATTCAATTACTGAAAACCAGGGCAACCTTTAGAGTTCTCTATGATTTCTTCCAAAGTCTTTTCTTCATTCTGAAGAAGTTGCTGCAACTCTGGAATCTCTTCCTCAAGTTTTGGGATCAGAAACAAAGATTCCTCACTGGCCTTCCTAATTTCATCAATTTTTGATGAGTCCTGAAACGCAAGTAATTTAGCGAGTACATCATTTGATTGTCTCTTTTTGTAACAAAAGCTATAAAACCATAGAACTTATTTAAAAAAAAAACACTTCAGTTATTTGTTCAACATCAGAAAAGAGCAAGGCATAAAAAGTTCACAAATGTCTTAATCATTAAAAGCAAATTGTAATGTCTGTAACGACAAACAAAGATTCAAGCAGCAGGATGACAACATAAACAAAACCTCACATTACACATATACCTTTTTTAGTTTGTCATCAGATTTCTTAATTTTTTGCTTCAAGTGATTACGATCTTCCTGGTATTTCACATCCTTCCTCTCAAACTTCTTAAATTCATCTTTGCAGATCCTCATCTCATTGTCAAGTTCCTATAAAGGAAAAAGAGGAATCAAGGAATACTCGAGAAATTTATTTATTAAAAAGATAGAGATGTATCGATAATCCATCAGAATATATGTATCTGAAAAGAAAATTAGAAAAAAGTATATACCACTAACTCTAGAAATTTTACCTTTCTACGTACTCAACTAGACTAACAAGCATTGTGCACGTACTAAATTAAACCCATCTAAAAGTTTCATGATCGTTTTCATGTTTTTCTATTTTCAAACTGTACTTAATTTAACTCATGAAACTAATTTACCCATTCATATTTCATCCAAAGGTGATAACTTTAGGTATCTAGTGGTATCAATATCTATTACAAATAATAATCAAAGGGATATAAGAAATGGTAACTATCACTTTCTCAAACTATGTAAACGGTATCATACAGCGATAACATTAAATAGCATGCAACACTACCATCGTGAAGGAAAGACAATAGTTCAGGTTTAAATTGCTTTGTAAGATCGATTTCTCATTTTTTTATTCCACGTGTAAATATTAAATAGAGCCAACTTTTCAAAAAAATAATTCTTTAATTTTCAAGCAACATAAGCACACAACACAATGGAAAGTACAAATCCTGTTTAATAGCATAAGACATACAAAGTTTACAGTTTTCTTTTTTAAAAAAATTATGGATATAGCCCATGATTGGCAGCATCTGGGAAATGCAAGAAAATGTTGAGTTTCAATTTAGTTAAGGAACTAATGTACATGAATTTACAGCATAATGAGCAAGCATCCACCGGCAATAACTCCTTCAGTCAAATCATTTAGCGTCAAAACGTCAGAATAATGATATAAAGGCAAGGGCAGCAGTCCTAAAAATGAAAAGACAAAAAGAGTAATTTATTGATATTAATAAATAACCAATGGAATATTTGACAAGCTAAATC
>NEWO01000007.1:2704119-2741171 GCA_003013225.1 Phalaenopsis aphrodite
TGTGGAATGGCCCAAGCATGGCATCCTTACCCCATGATAACCGCCACATACAAATGGTTCCAAAAAAAGAGAAAAAATAGAAAATTACAAGAGCCCTAAAGAAAAAAAATAAAAAATGTCAAAAAACGTAGTATCAGATAGCTAGAGAGCAACCCAATTTTGATTTGCGTCCTCTAGTTCTAGAAAGGAACCAGCTAATAAATTGATAAGATGAGTGTCATTGTCAGTAGTGACCAAAGTATCATCCAATCAGTTTCCAGGCTCGAGTCGGCCTCCAGTTTTCTTCTTCCTCCTGGAATAGACTTGTCATTCCTTATCTGAAGATTGACTCGTCTGATCAGTGGATTGGTCTAAAATATGTAGGACATATGTAAGATGTTGAACATTAGAAATAATTGTTTGTTGTACTAGAGGATCTTTGATTGAAACAAAGAAGCACTCTCGTGTGTTTTGGCATGTATATGAGTTTTCTTCAATAACAGTGAGTGGTATAAGCACTTTTGGATCTGTACCTGTAGTATGACGTTCTTCATCAGGAACTGCGATGTTGAGTAGAGGATCGATTTGCACCTTCTCAGTATGGATGGTAGGTGGCTAATCATTAGTTATATCCAAAACTTGTCCTGTGATAGCTTTCTCTCCAGATGGAACAGATATTTCCAGAGTAGTGAGATTAGATTCATCCTTATTCACTTGATCTTTAGATTTCAAATTAGGAAGAAACTTATGTCATTTATCAAGTTTATGCTCAAACATCTTACAATGAGAACAATAAGACAATCTATGCTCCATGACGATTTGTTGTCAATATTCATTATGAGTTGTGTCCAACCAAACTTCAATAACATCATGTAATGTATTCTCTCTTTCCACAAGCATTCTAGCCACAGAAGGTCTAGTTAGGTTTAAAGTAGGTAGATCAAACTTCATAGGGTCCCCAATGGCCCCAATAGAGTAAAGAACCTGATAATGAAAAAAGTGCAGCTTAAGACCTGGTAGACTGAACCATACCGTCGCAGTAGGAGGTTCATGATTGGGGTCAAAATCAGGAGACCACTTGATTAGCTTCATTGATTTACAAGCAATGCTGAGATATTTTTTGGAGAAAATCTGAGTTTAGTCTTCAACTACGATTAATTGAATTAAAATATGTTTATCATCCATGAGCCTCACTTTCCTACTAATTTGCGATCATCAAAACTTTTCCTGATAACTTCCAAAGATGAGTGCCCCCACTAAAATTTTTGAATCAGAGCAAACTTGAATTTGTCAGTCATTGTTGAAATTTCTAACTCCAAGAAAAAAAGTATTGTTTTCTCACTTTCCCTATATATATGATTTTGTATCTTTCTCATCCATTTTACTATATAGAATCACATTACACGCTACAAATATAGACCAATATATGTTTTATGTTAAATGATCATAAAAATGTGTTGCATTATGAAAGAGTACAATTTTTCTTCATACAATCAAAGACATTACAACAAAAAAAAATCAACAAACCTTTATCTCACAAAGCGAGTCAGCTACATGAATCTTTTTTATCCATTATGTCCTATTGAGATCGACAAAGAACAAAAAGACTAAATGGGGTTGGCTACAATCAAAGACAACAACAACAATAACAAAGCCTTAATACCACTACGTGGGGTCAGCTACATGAATCCTTTTTCTCCATTGCGTCCTATTTAGTGTCATATTTTCATTCAGTTCTATTAAATTAAGATCATTTTTTTAAACAATAAGTTCAATTCCTAGGTCTACCTTTGTCTTGCTTAACATAATTTGAATCTAAAACATATATTCTCCTAATCGGATTATCAGATGGTCGACGTTTAATGTGACAAAACCATCTAAGACAACTTTCTCTAATTTTGTCCGTCATAGGAGCTACACCAACCCTATCACGGATAAATTCACTTCGCATTTTGTCTCTAAATGTAAAGTCACTCATCCACCTAATCATTCTCATCTCGGCTACACTTAACTTATTATTATGTTTCTCTTTTAAAGGCCAACATTCAGTGCCATAGAGCATTGCAGGTCTCACCACATTCTTATAATTTTTTTCTTTCAGTCTAAGCGGTAATTTTCCATCACGCAAAAGGTACAAGGCATTCCTCCACATCAACCAACCAACTTGAATTCTACTATTAACATCCCCATCTATATTACCATCACTTTGAACAACGGACCCAAGATATCTAAATCGTTCACACTTTTTAATAACTTGATCTCCTTATTATCTTTGCAGTCCTCCATCAAACCTCTCAATAAATGTATAGCTTCCATAGTAGACCTGCCCGGCATAAGTCCAAATTGAATATGAGAAATCTTTGTAATGTGTCTTAACCTATGTTCAATTACCCCCTCTCATAACTTTAAAGTATAACACATCAACTTAATTCTTCTATAATTTGCACACTCTTGTGCATCCTCTTTATTCTTAAAAATGAGGACCTAAATACTCTTCATCCACTCCCCAGACATCTTTTTAGTTTTTAAAATAATATTAAAATGTTTAGTAAGCCAAGAAACTCTCAAATCTCCTAAATATTTCCATATTTCAATTGGGATATCACTAGATCCTACAAACTTCCCACCATTGATTTTCTTTAAAGCCTCCTCAACTTCTTTTTTACGAATGCAACGGTAAAAATGAAACGTTTTATTATTATTCACGATATGAAGATCACTAAGTTCAATCGTATTTTCAGAAACTTCATTAAAAAGTTTATCAAAATAACTAACCCACCTACTTTGAATATCTTTTTCTAAGAAAAGTCCATTTTGATTTCTATCTTTAATACAATTTACTTGAGTTAAATCATTGTTTTTCTTTTCTCTTAGTTTGGCTAGTTTATACATATATTTTTCACCCTCCTTAGTATCTAATATATTAAAAAGATCATTAAAAGCAGAATTTTTAGCGTCACAGATTGTTCTTTTAGACTCTCAGCGTGTCGTTTGATATTGTCTCAATTCTCTAAGTTTTTACAATTAAACTAACTTTTGTAACATAACTTCTTATATTTTATCTTTTCTTGCACATTATTATTTCACCACCAACTACTTTTATTTATAAAAACCTTTTTTCTTTTCATTCTCTAAGCGTATTTTTTGTTACTTGTTTAATAGTGTTTGTTCCTTTATCCCACATAACATTTGCTTCTTCATGACTATCCCGAATTTTGAAATCTTGAATTTTACTAATAAAAATAATTTTATTTGTGTCGTTTAAGTTCTTCCATCTAATTTTACAATGATGAGTCCTAGTATCTTTTATTTTACAACTCTTCATCTTAAAAACTAGAACTAATAAACGATGTTGGGTACTTAAATTCTCACTTGGAATGACCTTAAAATCTTTACAATCTAGACGATCTCTTCTTCTTATAAGAAAATAATCAATTTATATTTTATTAGATCCACTCTTATAAGTAATAAGATGCTTATCTCTTCTCTTGAATAAAGTATTAGTAATAACAAAATCATACGCTAAAGCAAAATCTAAAATAGCTCTACCTTCTTCATTAGTTACTCCAAAACCGTAGCTACCATGAGTATTTTTTAAGTATTCTACCACTCTACCGACATGTCCATTTAAATCTCCTCCAATAAATTTTTTTCTTCAAGAGATATCAGTTGTATTAAGTCTTCTAAGTCATTCTAAAAACTATTTTTAGACCATGTATCTAAACCTACTTGAGGAGTATAAGCACTTATGATATTAAAAATCTTAGCATCAATGATAATCTTAAGGGCTATAATTTTATCTCCAACTCTATTATTTTTTACAACATTATCTTTCAAACTTTTATCTATAATTACACCTACACCATTTCTAGTGCGACTCTTACCAGAATACAATCAAAGACAATAATAAAAAAATTCATAAGTATTACCTAGCCATAAAATTCACTTGTTATTCAAGTTCAAATTGTTTTCAGTAAAATAAGCCATGCATGTGGAAGAGCCCATTTATTAATTTCTGCAACATCATCAAGATAGCTTGATAAGTTACCACAGTTTTAGTAGAGTTTCTTAACCTTCCAACATCATTTCCTACAGATTTTTTTGGTCAAGCAGAACACAATTGATGACATTTTCAGGTAATTTCAATTAATTATAATAGTTTATTTCATTTAGGATGGATTTATCGGTTATTGTAGTATTTTTATTTTAAATTCTTCAAGATATTTTTAATTTCAAACTTTTAGATGATCATGACTTGCCAATAAAAAGAAAGGCCCGTATATTATGCCTTAGTATTTTCACTCGATCAAAGATTAAGAAATTTCTAGGGCACTTTCTATTGTTTGATGCTTTTTTAACTATTCCTCATCAATCTTCTAAATAAGCAGACTTTTGTCTCCTACTCTCTTGCTTATTTTCTCTACCTACTCCATAAACTCTCCCACTCCCTCATATCAAGCCAAACCTAGTACTTCCTCTCATCAAATCACCCGATACAGCAAATTAGCAACCAAATTGCCCTACTCATTGTGTCCTAACCCCATTTTTTCTCCCTTAAGCAAAAAGAATCCTACCTAAACCATTCTACGCACCATCTCTCTCCTCCCTAAGAAAAAACACAAGCCAAAAATCCAGCTTTCTTTTTCTAATAATAGCTCTCTCAACTTAACTCTCTCTCTTTAACATGATTAAAGTTCCCCCTCCTGTTCATGCATTAACAAGAACATTTATTGCACAATGTCGCGCTCACTTTAACTACTCATCAACACGAGCATGATTTTTCAACCAGTTAACAAACTTGAGGTTGTATGTCTATGACTCTATAGTTAAGAAACGAATCAATTCATGTTCAGGTTGTTTTAACTCCTTAAAAATCAGTTCATTAACATGATGTACATTGGAATTCCAGCATAACTATTTACCCGGTAACTGATATGCCCCAACAAAAAATTAAGAATATGTCCAAATTTGTAAGAAATTTTGAATATAAAATCGAAGAGCATAAGAAAATTTTAACAAGAGTTTATGCTTGCAAAACACAACATTGATATATGCTTATATTTTCTTTGTTCATGAACCTCGCATAAAAAAAACAACATTGATTCTGAATGGTTTCAAATAAAAGAAGTGCGCACGATAAAAGGAATGATACAATATTACCTCCTGTGTTTTCAGATGTTTGTTGTAAACACCCTCTAGTTCCTTCAGCATTTCCAAGTCATGTTGAACCTTCTCTCTGAGATATAACTCTTAGCATTTAATTTTGATTGAGACAATAAAGAATATAAGCACTTCAATAATGAGGACCTTTCGGATGTACGATTTTCCTCCAATAATGTGACATTCTGCTTCAATTCAGCGACATGGGCATTGGCGTCCTCAAAAGCCAGCCTAGTCGCATTCTCCTTATACTTCAAAAGTGTCAGTTCCTTCAACATGTAGGCTTCAGCTTCGTTTTTTATGCTCTAAAGAAAAAATAAGTACTCAATTACAAGTCCATTAACAAGTACTTTTTTTATTTTAAAATAAGTCCCTTAACTAGTAGATTAGCATAAAACGAAAGGATATATGCACCTCTAAGCTGTCCTTCTCTTTCTCAGCAAGCTTTACAATCTGCACTGCTGCAGAACGCTTGTCGTTGAGAGACTCTAGCCTGCCATAGTGTAACTTTACATAGGAAACTTCACAATAGATTGACCAAATACGCAATAAAAAAATTGCAAATGAAGGTCATCAACAATCCAAAAAGAGGAAGTATGTAGATTCAACTTGCTTATTTTGCACTCTATGTAATTTGCAAGAGAAGAAGTATGTTTTGCATGGAGAGTTAACAACAGATTGACCGAACACTCTATAAATATAATAAGAGACGGAAGTAATCAGCGATCAAAATAAACAAAAAAATGAATTTACTTACAATGATTACACATAAATATAAAGGGAAAGATGGGATAACCAATGCACTTTGTATAATTAACAAGGGAGGAGGTACAGAAAACCACGACATTACAGACACTCCGAGTAATGTGGGGCTCCAACGTTTGGGCCGGCGCAAGAAAATGACCAGTTGAGCCTTCCAGCTAGACCGGACCGACCAAAACCAGTTGGGGCAGAAACGCCTGTCCCTTTTCATCTCCTGCTCTAATTTCTCCCCTTCCTAAAACTTCCCTTCCAACTTGGGCTGCATTTCAAATCCTACATTTTCCTTTCCACTCTCCTCTAATCCTTGCCAATTTTCCAACTCACCAAATATGGCCTCTACTCCTATCTTATTTAGAATTGTTGTGTTGATTGCTAACCAGTTTTTTATTCATATATGATTTCACGTGTGCCTCCAAGGCATTCCCTCTCTAAGGATTATATCTGACAGCGAGCACTGCTTTGATTGTATCTTGTCCAAGGTGGTGTTTATCTCAACCAGTCCCCTCCCTTCCAGCTAGACACTGCCACCGCACAAGGTGTTCTGGGCTGAGCTGACCTCGCCTACTCATTGAAGGCTGCAGGTCACGCCACCTCGCCTACTCATCTAACTTAACAAATAAATAGAAGTATTAAGTTAGCAAACAAAGTAAAGACAACAGCTTGATCTCAATGGGCCTTCGCAAAGCAGCTCTAGACTAAAACTAAAAAAACATATCAAGTAAGAAACATATAAAAAAATTGGATAGATGACCTATTTTATCTTTCCATAGTTGAATTAATAAGCTTATAATAATAATCTGCAAAAAAGAGCTCTTAGGTTCAATTTTATTACAGTGCTATTCTTGTTCCTTCGGTTCAAGTGTTCAATGTCAAAGATTTTAGAGCCGCAAGGAAAAAAAATTATTATGTTTAGTAACCTCATTTCTTTGCGCTAATTTTTTCAGCAGTAGAATAGCTATTGTTTCTTAAATGAAAAGGCTATTTTTTTTTAGAAAAGAGAACATATAAAACCAATAGTGCTAGTTCAATTGAACCAATGCGCCGATACCGTGTGGGGGACGAGAGCAATTTGTGTCAGCCCCATCTTCTGTGGATTAGACAAGTGTGAGCGAGAAGTTTTCTTTCAAATCAAAAAAAGCTAGGACAACTTTTTTGTTCTTCCAATCTGAGGTATTATCCAAACTGAAGGTAAAAATTTGACCTAAAATTTCAACTCCAAATCTATAGACCCATGTTCACTCTCTAATGGCACTTAAACTTTGTGAGGATTTTGGGAGTCTAACTGAAGAGCAAATCAAGAGAAACGGGTAGCCTTTGATTCTAGAAGAAAAAAAGAGAAATAGTAAATTGAGGTATGCATTAAAAATAAAAATTTTATATTCAATTAAATTGATGAAATATGATAATTTATGATAGGATTTAGATTTGAGTTTCTTGAGTGCAGAACCAAAGTTTACTAGGAAAAATTAATTAATAGAATAAGCAGAACTTTATGAATTCATCAATCAACATATTAAAGATACAGCACAAAATTAAAATCAGAGGTCATGTTACAAGAAAAGAGAGAGAAAAAGTCTCAAAGTATTAATAAAGTATAATTGTATATTAAGAGAATACAAGAATACTAGTAAGAAATGCAATTAAATCATAGAAAAAGAAAGTAAAAGTAATTTAAATAAAAGTAATTAATAAGAATATCTTATATGTATGATATAAAAATTCAACTATGGAAGGTGAATTCAAGGGCCAACAAACAAGGCAAATCATCTTAAGTCAACTTGGGTAGTTAAATTTCTATCTTATTGCGAACAGTTCTTCTCTTAAGTTTACCGCATTGACTAACATGTTATATTTTGTGCACACTGGGTATTGTTAATTATATGAAATATCATTGGAAAACAATTAAATTATTATCTTGTTCTTGCATAGTTGTCTTCATAATATTAAAAATGTTAAATAAATTGCATTTTATTAAACTTCATACAATGACATTATTAGAAGTATATGTGTGAAAAGATAAACCAAAATAAAATGATAATAAAAAACATTTACAAGAAGAATGACAGAGTTCACCACATATGACTATAGCTACGACAATCGTACATACGCATAAAATTATTACATGATCACATTTTTGAAAGGTACTTGGAAAAGGATATGAAAAAGAATGTCTTATGAGGTATAAATTTAAAAAATGCTCATGTTTTCAGTGTATTTTATTAGAACAGAAGATATTTTATCATATGATAAATTTCTTTTCAAATAATCAAATTAGTAAATGATAGATTTTATTTTCTCTTTCTACAAAGGTGCACGTCTTAAACTTTTAACAGTATAAGATGTTAGCTATTACTTATAATGACACACATGCATATCATATCTATTCCTAAAATTGCTATAACATAGAACTATAATTAACCACTAAGAAGAAGTATGACTCACCCCATTTTCAGAAAAAACTCCTTTAAATTAAATAAGTAATTGAAGAGAAAATGTAGGCAAGATAATATGAACAAATGAAAATATGCATTAAATATATATATATATATATATATAAAGCCCAATGGCAAATATATTAATAGGGAAAAAGCATTTTATACATATATATATATATATATATAAACTAATTTGTATTTATTTTGGTTCTTTTGTTTGCAATAAATAAATAATTAATTATTCTTTTATGAATTGGAAACAAAATTGCTTTGTTTAGGGGCTCTTCATGTTATAAGATACATGCAACCTAGTATTAATAAAAATGAATCAAACTACAATCTGACTATTCATTCCCATTTTTAGTATTTTTAAACTCTGGAGTTGGACCGTGACAAAAATTGGAGGCGATCAAAAAACCCCTTGGAGATCAAAAATTATTTGACAATAGCAGAGAGAGACAGAATGATGAAGCTGAACTTAAAAGTCACTCAAAGGAGACGATAATTTTAAAGAGAAAATATGGTGAAGGTTTGAAAGGCGCTCAAGTTTCACAGCCAAGAAATTTTGCTTGGGAAAAAGTTTTGTGAGAAACATGAAAATTTTCATAAGTATGAATATTTGTAACGTTACAAATCTTATTATTAGTTCCAATAGCAAAAACAAATTGCAAAGTATTGTCTCACACTCAGTTGGAATCCTAAAGAAAAAGCAAAATCAAGTATAGAACCTACACAGAAAAAATATGATAAACTGGGAATGATAGAATTAACTGCTTCAATTCTAACAACAAATCAGTCATGACAAAATGTTTAACTTCAAGGTCATGCTTTAAGACAGCAAGAAATCATGGAAACTCCAAATGTAATGAAAGGTACAATTTCAAATCAAAATAAAATGTCACAATTATATTTGATACTCATTCTTTCATTCCTCCTAACATCACTATAGGTACCAACTCTAAATGTCTGAACTTTATTTGAAATTACAGCCACTTGTTCTTTTATATCTGAGATATTGGTTAAATCTATCAGACTAAGTGCTTCCTTCATGCCGACAAAGTTTATTTGTCATGCCAAAAGGAGCATGTATGGATATTAGCAGTATATGTCAAGTAAACTAGTAATTTGTGAGAAAAATTTTAGGGCAAATTTAATTATATGGTCGCTATTTGAATTTGATGTGATCTCAAGGGTGAATTAATTGACTGGTGATTTTAAAGCAATAGATTGTAGTAAAGAAGTTATAAGTTTGATTTCCCAGGAGAGTTCAGATTCTTTGGAGATCAAATGTTGTTCATAAATGCTAATAGAATATTTGTAAGTTTGCAAATTATTAAATAATGGCTACCAAGCTTTTCTTACCAAAATAAAAAATGTCGGAGGTGAAAGAGTCGAAAGATAAATTAGTGGTGAGAAATACCCAAAAATCTTTCTAGATGATTTCTCCAGGGTGCCATCATTAAGAACGATAGAATTTATTATTGATTTATCATTAGGATTTAGGGTTTTACAGAAGATTCAATAAGGAATTTTATAAAAACGTTATGACAAAAAAGTGTTAAATTTGAATGGGATGATCAATATGAGGAAGCTTTTCAAAAGTTGAAAACCTATCTAATAGCAAACCAGTTTTACCAATTCTTTCAGAGATAAAAGGATATCAAATATACAATGATCACTAATTAAAAAAATTAGGGTGTACCTTAATATAACATTATAAAGTAGGTGTTTATGTTTCAAAGCAATTAAAAAAGCGTTAAAGAGTTTATTCTACTCATGATATAGGGTTAGGAGCAATGTATTTTCACTAAAAATATGAAAACATCCATATGGAGTCAGATGTGAAATCAAAAGTTTAAAATGTGAAATTGGGTATTAAAATATTTTTTTCCGGTTGGCGAAACTTATGCCTCAAGGAGTTTAAAACGGTGAGCCATAAAATCAGTAAATTGTGCAAATGAAGAGGTATTGTACAAAAAGTTTAAAGAATATGATAAAAAATAACATATTAACACTTTAACAAATGAAAGATTAAAACATACAATACTAAAATCCTCATATGATAAAAATAATAAATTATTCAAAGTAATTATAACATATTATCATCCAAACATCAAATTATAAAATAATTAGCCTCTTCATACACATGTTGTCATCCATCAAAGTAAAAAATCTAACAAGTCGCTATAATTAGAATTTTTAAATTAAAAAATCACTATCACTTTTATCATTTAATAAATCTTCAGTAAAATCATCAACATAATGAATTATTTTCTCCTTCATTTTTCATCCTTAATTATATCCATATCTTCTCAATCCTCGTCAACTTAAATCTCAATCATATTCCTCTCTTTTAACAAATGATAATTAAAAAAAATATTTATTAAATTTTAAAATAATGAATAAGTTTAAAATAAAAACTTAAATTATATTCTCAATTGTATATTATAAAAATAAGTAAATAATATTTATTAGGGTTATTATACTTATATTTACTTTAAGAAAAATTTAAATCTAAGTTTAAATGTATATGTCTCGCCAAAATTGAGATGAGACAAAGCGGGTCACACATTATCTGAGGCAAAAGCCACATAACTCATTGCAAATTTTTCAAAAAAAATATTGAAGCGAGCCTCATATTACTCAATTTCAAACTATGATGAAGTCTTTATTAATCACCAAAATTTAAAGAATATCTTTAATCAAAAATAAATTAAATTTAAGACAGACTATAACTAAAACTCATGAAAAATTAATCAAGGATTTTATTAGAAAAAAATAATGACCCTTCTGGAATTTCATAAGACACATTTACAAAATAAATAGCATAGGAAGGTCACCAAATTGGGAAAGTCACAAAAATTAAAAAATCCTCATGCAAGAAACTACCAAAAATAAAAATTATAAACTCCCTCCTAGAAATATGACACCCCCCTCAAGTTAGAGCAAAGATATTTATCACGCCCGACTTGTTTACAAGATGCTCAAAACTATGACTAAAGAGTCATTGGTAAAAATATATGCTATTTGTTGCACATTATGAATAAAAAACATGCAAACAGCTCCACAATCAATCTTCTCTTTTATGAAGTGTATGTCAATCTCCACAAACTTTGTATGCTCATGTTGTATTGGATTTTTGTGTGATGCTTATTACGGTTTTATTGTCATAGTACAACTTCAATAGCATATTTATCGAGATCCGTAGCTCTTCTTAAATTCTATTCAACCATAGCATCTCACATACTACATTAGTCATAACCCTATATTCTTCCATGACACTGCTCCTTACAACAACACTTTGTTTCTTGATCATATAACCAGATGTCCCCATATAAATATAGTAATCGGACGTCGATCTCCTATCAATAATTGAGGCCCAACTACATCAGTGTATACATTTATGATATGTCATGTGTTCATCTAAAAGAGTAAGCCCTTGCTGGGAATTTTTTTTAGGTATATGAGACTCCTAATAACTACTTCAAGATGTTTTTCATAAAGCGAATGCATAATCTAGATTACAAAACTAACAACAAATGCAATATTTAGTTGTGCATGTGATAACTATATCAACATTCCCACCAAATTTTGATACCAAATCTTATTCACCGGATCACCTTTCTTTCCATCTCATAGTTTTTATTGGGATCAGGGAGTTTATGCACACCTACAACCACTCATTCCAATTTTCCTGAGATGTCATGAACATGCCTCCATTGGAAAAAAATAATCATTTTCTTCGATCGAACAACTTCCATGACAATAAGATACCTTAAAGATCCTAAATCCTTGATCTCAAAAGTTGATAAGAGAGAAGTCCTCAAACGGTCCATCTCATATACATCATCACCAATGAGAATTATATAATCGACATACACAATTAGCATGACTATCTTCTTGTCATTTGAATGTCTAAAAAAAATATTATACGACCACTTTGCCCTTGAGTATGCCCCTGAATTTTAAAAACATGGCAAATTTTTCAAAACACGCCCTCGAAGATTGTGTTAATATAAGGACTACTTTAGTTCAAGCCTGTATGTTGAACTTTTCACTAAATCTTAAAGATGCATTCATATACACTTCTTCCTCCATGTCTCAAATGATAACTGCATTTTTTTATATTTAATTGTTGTAGGGGTCAATCAAGATATTTATGCGTGAACAAATAACTCTTATAGAGTTTAATTTTACTGATGGGTCAATATGTCCAAGTATTCAATGTCATATGTCTGAATGAATCTATTAACAACTAATCGAACCTTGTACCATTTTAAAGATTCAACAGACCTATATTTCATTGTAAACATCCATTTGCACCATCCAATTATCTTCCCCTAGGTAGATCAACCAACTCTCATATACAATTTTTTTTCAAGAGCTTTCATCTAGAAAATAGTCTACTTCTACTGAGAAACTTTTAGAACATCTTGTCCAGTATTAAAAATTATATAAGACAATTGTAAACTAAAAACACGAAAAATAGGTGAGAAATTTTCATATGGTACACAACGGTACAATAGATGTTGATTACAAGACCTCACACAATTACAAGCAGCAATAAGAAGACTAAAATTATTAAGCTTAGGATTGAAACTAGACTAAGGTTCAAGACTAGAAGACTCAGGAACTCGCAGAGGAAGTAAATTGAACATCAGTAAAGGCTCGGTGAGGACATTACCTGGAGGGATCATGGATTCTCGGTAGTGCAAAAAAATTATACCTTTTCTTTCAAATTGTCCTATGGTGCGAGAATAAAATTTCAAAGGAAACAAATAACGTGATTAATTTTTCTTTTTTCTTCCTTATTAGTCTATATTAGAACTAAATGAAAATATGACACTAAATAGGACGCAATGGAGAAAAAGGATTCATGTAGCCGACCCCACGTAGTGGGATTAAGGCTTTGTTGTTGTTGTTGTTGTTGTTGTTGTTGTTCCTTATTAGTCTATATAGAATCATGAATATCATGAGATGACACTATAGAAAAACTTGAATTGTTTTCAACATCTAAAACACTCGACCCACTTTCTCTCAATATAATGTGGCTTGAATTTAACACTTTAATAACCAAGGTTAGAGGTATTATTTTGTGAATATTTGATTTGAAAACGATCCTAAAAAATATTAGTTAGATCTTTGTTTTATTCCCCCCTTGAAGATGAGGCATGAAAAAAGTGTGTAATTGAAAAAAATGACATCCATGAAAACAAATATTTTTTTAGAAATGGGATCAAAACTGCTATAACACTTTGAGTGTGAGTATAACCAGCAAACACAATTTTTGACTCGGGGTTCAAATTTTCCTTGATTAACTATGAAAATGAACAAATACAACACACCCAAATATATTTAATGGTAAAGAAGAAGAGAACTGATTTGTTGGGTAAATCTCAAGAAAAATATGAAAATATGATTCAAAATTTAAAATCATATAATGTCGCAATAAAAACAACATAACCATATAGATATTTCTATATTTAATTAATAAATAGCAATGTTCGAGCTACTTCCAACAAATGTTCTTTTTTTTTTCAACCAAATCATTTTGTTACGGAGTATCAACACAAAAGCTTTGATGATTTAGTTCTTTATTAAGAAAAAAGTGACAAAATATTTTTGAAATATTCTCAATCATTTCATTCCATAATATTTATTTTTTTTAGAAATTGTGTTTGCATCTTGGTAAAAAAAAAAATTAAAATTTTATTCGCTTTAAAATGTTATTTATTTGAACAAAAGCCAACTTAATTTTGCGTGATCATCAAAAAATATCAAAAATTATTTTTTACCAAAATATGTAAAAGTTCCACAATTGTCTCATTTATCATAAAGAATCAAAATAAATCGTGAAGTTGGTCTGTAAGATTGAGGGAAAAAAGACCCACAATGACATTCTGCAAATTAATAATATTAACATTGAAAAGAAGACAGATTTGTATTTCGAAATAAATTAAGAAAAAAATATTTTAAATGCTGAAAAATAGAATTGTCTGACCTATAATGTTCTGACATAATATCATTATCTTTGAAAACTTACACAAAATTTAAACAAATACTATAACAATATCTACTCGAGTCAAGTTCATCGTCAAAATAATAGAGTCCATCTTTTGTCTTAGCACTTTTAATCATTCTCCCAGTGGTTAATTCTTGATATTCAAAATAAGGGTAAAAATTAGCTTGACACTGAAGGTCACAGGTAAGTTTACTAATGTACAATAAGTTACAAGACAAACTATAAACATGGAGCACATAGTGAAGATTTAACATCACGGTGAGTCTGATATTTCCTATCCTTATAATTACTAAGAGTAAACTATGTGCAATTTTGACATTTTTCTTGTCTGCATTTGATCTATAAGATGAAAACAATTTAAAGCAACCAATCATATGATCAATTGTGCTAGAATCAATTAATAAAATTATGTACAACACCTAACTACACATTGGCTAAAGAGTTACCCTTCTGCATTAAAAAATAAGACGAAACAAAAACAATTTTGGAGACTCAAAAAAATAGTATAGATGCTCTAATTACTCATTGGAAAAAAGGATTGCATCCGAGTTTGTAGAGAGTCCTGGGTCTCTTCAACAGTGACTTCATAAGCCACACTCAGAATTTGTTTTCCAATTCATGGGTGCACCATGAAGCTTCTAACATGTTTCTTTCATATGTCGAAATTTTTTGCAATCCTCGCATCAATACTTTTTACACACTTCATTGTCAATATCAACATCTTTTGAAATAAGAGTTGAGTTTTCAAATTGAGGATTAACATAAAAGGTTCGGTGTTGCACAACAAGCTTTTTCTTCTCAACTCCTCACATCTAATCTTAGAAAAAACTTCCTGAGTAGAAGGTAGTGACTTCCTACCAAGAATGTGATTTCAGACTTCGCCTAAACTCTGATTAAGATCGTCTAAAAAAATGTAAACTCGGTCATTTTCCTCCCTCTTCTTATAGCGAGTGCAGCCACACAAATTCTCTCACATATCATCATACATTGATCAAGCTTCTGCCATAATGTTAGCAACTCATTATAAAATATAGTAACATTACAATCATTCTGCTTGAATTTTCAAAGTTGAGTATTCAACTCAAATTTTTGAGAAGAATTCTCCATATCCGAATAAAGATCTCAAACAGCCTTCCAGACATCTTGAGTGATGGAAAGAAATAGGTGAGGTTTCCCAATTACGGGTTCCATAGAGTTGATGACCATGTAATAAATAGTGAGTTTTTAAACTACCCTTTTCATATTAGGTTCACCAACAGTTAAGTTTCAAATTTTCACCGGTTAATGCCCAATTTTGTCTCTCATGTTGACTGTCAATTTTATGGATCTAACAATTACAATATAGATGAACATAATACATAAAAGGTAATGGTTATTACTGATACTTTAAGAAAAAAAACATAAATAGTAAAAACAAGTTGCTTACTCAATAAAAAAAATTGATTAATGAGATTAAAATTATCAGTAGTCGCTCCAAGTAATAGAAGTTCCATTTTGTTGAATAAGATGATGGTTTAATCTACTTTGAAAGAGAATATAAAACTAAAATATTCTTTTGAAGTTAAGATAACATTATGGCTAACAGACAACACAAAATATTTGAAGACTAACAGACAACACAAAATATTTGAAGTTAAGATGGATAATTACATTTCTATTTTTTGCTACAAGATACATGATTACAGACATTAGATGAATTTGACACATTGACTAAAATATTCTTTTATGTACCCATATAAATTGTCATTAGAAAATAATTAAACAATATTCTCATGCTCTTATATAATTGTCTTCATATTGTTGCAAATGTTAGATAAATAGTATTTTATTTAACTTTGTGCATAGTCATCATCAGAATTATATTTATAAAATGATAAATGAAAGTTAAATGATAATAAAATGTGTATTTATTATAAATGATAGAGTTCACCCCACTTATCATACTAAGAGAGTGTTTAACTACAAATAGGATTTAAATTAAATAGGACTTAGTAAATCCGAATTTATCAAGTATAAATATTATTAAATCCACAATAATATTTTTGGTTCAATTAAGGTTAAATCCTGATAAATATGTTTAATGTGTTTGTCATAAATCTATTTGAAATAAATAAGTTAAATCCAACTAAAAAGTGGATTTAATAAATTCAACAAATAAGTGGATTTAGTAAATCCAAATTTAATAAACGAAACAAGCAAAAATTGAATTTAACTTAACAACAGATTTATCTAACATATTTATGATGTTTGGCTAGATTTACCTTAAATATGATTTAAATCATGTTAAAAGTATCGTACCAAAAGACCCCTAACTATGCATCACGCGTGTTAAATTATCACCTAATCTAAAGTTTGAAAAAGATTTGGAAAGAAAAATGAAAATGGATGTCCCTTAAGTGATACAAATTTAAATAATGCTCCTATTTCAAGAATAAATTATCATAAATAAAGATAAATTATTATATAATAAATTTATTTCAAAAGATCAAGTTATTAAATGATTGATGCTATTTTCCATTCCTGAATAAGTTACAAATGTGCATGCAATAAACTATTATTAAAATTTGATGTTAATATATACTTTTGATAACTAGGGTGCATATTATTTATATTCTTGAACTTGATAATAACATCGAGCTATAATTAATCGCTAATTTGTTTATGATTTTCCCATTAGTTGATATCCACTTTCCAAAAAGGACCCTTAGGTTAAATGAGCGACAAAAGATACAATTTATGAAAAAAAAATGACTTAAATAATTTAAAGATAAAAACTTTGTGTGTTGTTCTGTATTGTGACACTGGATAGGACGCATTGGAGAAAAAAGATTCATGCAGCCGACCCCACGTAGTGGGATTAAGGTTTTATTGTTGTTGTTGTTGTTGTTATTGTTATCACATATTTTATTTTAGTAATGTTATTTACAGTGTTGAAGAGTTGTACAAGTTAGACACAAATAAAATTGTATTGTTTTGTAACTCTATGATACTTGAAGCTATTATTGGAAGAAAATTTGTAGTATTAATGAAAAGGAATTATACTAGGGTCTAATTGTATGTTCCCACTTTTAGGACTTCTAGATTCTAGAATCAAGTCATGACATTTAAAACTTTTCGCGGTTAACTTAAGTTCATTGAACCTCTAAGAAAAAAATCTCAACATGCCAAATAAACAATAAAATGAGTTCTATAAACACCGATAACAACAATAACACAATAATAAGATAGATATATGAGAAGAGAAAAAAAAGTATCTTCTCTAAAAGTTTACATATCACCATGTGTGTGTTACAAGTGTACAGCTTTGGACATTATTTCCGTTCTTGACGAAAAAACCTCATTAATTGCTTTCAATTGCAAAGCTATGGAGTTTCTTTCATGGAATGGCTTCTGTAAAGCCCATATTGACTCATCTCTAAGAGAAATCTCTAATTGTACAATGCTCGGCTCAAAATTTCAAGATAGGATTCTATAGAAGTAAAATGCACTATTTTCAACCTATTAAATCCAACACTCTGATTTGAACATTTTTCCCTCAAGAACTTTGTTTACTAATTATTGAATCATCTTTATCATCATCATTGGGATTATCCTAACTATTCAAAGTCACATTTAATAATTAACATAATGCAAAAATCAGATGAGAGTTTAAAATTAACTCGTTTGTACTATCCTCAATTTGATATAATCATTCTTCAGAGTTTAAAATTAACTCGCTTGTACTATCCTCAATTTGATATAATCATTCTTCTATTACAAGCACAATCAATAAATTCAGCGTTTTTAACTTAAATTTATGGTGATGATTTACAAATGAATAACTGTGAATTATGGAGTCATAGAGTGATTCTTGATACAAAGTAATATAATAATATGAACCAGCAAGCCTTAAGAAAAAAGAGATATGGATGGGGTTGGACATGATAAAAGTATAACCATGTTTGTAGATAAAAGCAAGGATAGAAAGGTAAGGCATGAACAGAGCAAGAGGCAGTGTGTATGACCATCAATCAAACATAAACAATAGTATATTCTCATGTATTCATATTTGTATGAGCATACTTCCAAGTATGGCTTGTAAGTAGATAAAAAGACAGATTAGAAATTGAGATAAAAGAGGAAGCCGTTATCTAAAATATTCAAAAGTTATTTGTTTATTTTAAAAGGTAATGCTATTCCTAATCAGTACATGCAATGCTCATACCTTTATCTAGTTATGATTTTAGATTATTTTTTTACTTGTGAATGCATATTACAGAGCAAGGAAAAAGAAATGTAAAAAATATTTCCATGTTTTTTTAATCCAGATGCAATGGCTAGTAATTTAAACTCTTTAGCCTATAGTGACCTTATACAAAACATTTTTGCCGAATACAACAAGATGCATATAAGAATATATTCTCAGTATTTGGAATACGATTTGCATCTCTTTTGCTACTACAGATGCTCAGTGGCCTACCTACAAAAGTATTGAAGCATGCAACGATTAGTTAAATAAAAATTTAAGAACAACTTTATCTCAGAAGCACCACATATGGGCACAGAGAATAGTAACTGCAAATATTTTGTGAACAATGTTGAGATAGAAAAATTAAGAAAATTAAAGTTCAACTCACTCATTATGTGCTGATTCAATCTTTTCCACATATTGATTTGTCCCAATGATGTCTTCTAGATATTCCAAGAACCCCTCATCATGTGGTCCTTGTGCCTTTGGCTTCATCAGAGAGATTTGCTCAACCTCGCCCTACATAACAAGCAGGCAGACAATCCAATAGAGATGCAAGGAATGAAGTAAAAACTGTGATTAATGCTATAAATAAATTCCTTAAAGTAAGTGTCAACCTGGATACCAAAAAGCTAACTTTATTAAAGTTTTAGAATTTTCAACATTTAGAAAAGGGGCAATTACATAATTGCCACCTAATTCCGATTTATACCAACCAAATATTTAACATCAGATCAAAAATACCAACCACCCTTTTTCACTTTTAAAAAGTGAACTAAACATTTTCATGCAAGGTTGGATGGTACGTATGTAAAAATTGAAGTTCAGATGATAGATATGTGAAAACATATGAATTAAGTGGTATGTATGTGAATCTTCCTAGAAAAATTTTGCAAGTATGGATGTCAAGTCTCAGGCAATGTGTGAAAAAACCAAAGACAAATTTAGTAAACTTAGGCATACCTGAAGAATTAAAAAACGGTTATTATCAAGGTCTACTCCTTTTTCTTTCAACTTCTTTGTAACCTCAGTGAAATTACTCCCACGGTCATTAATGTAGTACTTCGATGAGTTGTCCCGAAATGCCACTCTGCTAATGAAAAAGTTGCTGCCTTCAACAACTTCAAAAGATCCATCATCCTGAATGACATTACATATAAGAATCATGAAATATTAAACAATCACTAAAACCATTACAGCATTACCAGGTCTATAATTTCTTGAAAATAAACTGAAACCCCAGCACTGTCAAGGTTCTGGTGGTTGCTTGAATTATGTATCAATTCTGATACTTTGTTCAGGCGCATCTAGATATAAAGCAAAAATGTAACAGGAAGTCAGCGATTATACTAGGAAAAACAGCATGCAAATGAACAAGCATCGTGATTGGAGGTGTTTGGTATGTAAATAGATATGTTTTAGGTGGTAGCTATGTAAAAACCCCATATATTAAAATACTTAAAACATTTAACATGGAATTTGAATATTAAGTATTCCTATGGACAGAAACTTTCACCAAAATCCGCCGAAAACCACTTAATCTGGAGCTGGATGACATACTTTCGTTCCATGGAACTAAAATTACTAAATGCAGCAAAGTTTCACAGATCATGATCTTGGAATTGTTGACAGTGAATAAAAATTTTACCTGCTTTGCCCGCTTGCCAAACACAAAGAGCATAGCATCAATGACATTACTCTTCCCGCTACCATTAGGCCCGACCACTGCTGAAAAGCTCTGTCCAGAATATTAAAAAAAAGGAAGAAGAAGAAGAAGAAATTGTTCATTTATGTAAACAAACAAGAAGTCCAGCACAAGAAAGTAACATTTGCGCTCCTGAAATGTACATGTCACTGCATGGCAAATCACTCGATATTACTAAACGTTGCAGCAAGTTGCATTGCACCAATTTTGATGATGAAGCTTGCTACATTAACAGAAAATAGAGGGAAAAAAATCCAATGGTTTACAGAAAGCAAACACGCACCATTCAAAAAGGAACCGTTAAACTAAAATAAGATTTTTACCCCATCAGACAGAAAATTTTGAAATTTGCCTGTTACACAAAACATTCACCCATCATCCCTCAATCAGACCAATTGTGGTGAGAGGGAATCAAGTAGCAAGTGAGACATCGAGCGGGGGGAAGATGGAGAAAACTACAGTCAGTAGGCTTCATTACGCGGTCAAGATTTTAACGAAAAAAGCAAACCTGATAGATATTTTCAGTAAACGCCTGATTCTATGGTCTTTTTTTTTTTGGTGGAACGAAGTGCGGGATGAACTCTAGGGTTTGGAGGAAACAGACAAACCTTGTCAAAGGGTCCGATCCGCTGCTCTCCAGCGTATGACTTGAAGTTGCGGAGAACCATTTGCGTGATGAAAAGGCGTGGCTTCCTATGCCGTTCCGCTCCAACGGACTCAGCCGTCGCAGCCGGCCAAGTTCCCATGGTAGCCTCGGCTGAACGTTGTGATGCTGCCCTTCTTCTTCTTCTTCTTCTTCTTCTTCTTCTTCTTCAAGCTTTTTAGGGCTGGGGAAGATGAACGGGAAATACTGAATCAAATTACGAGTGCAGTCCACACACTCCCAAAGGTGTGCGTTTTAATAATAAAAATTTGTGGTTTGGGAGGGAAACCGAGGATGGTTTAAGGTTCCGTTTTTTTTTTATTTTTTTTATTTTTTTTTATAAATATTTCTTCACTAATCTCTAATTTTTCAAGTTTTAATAAGTTGTTAGAAATTTAAATTTAGTTTATTGAAAGGTTTTATCGTTAACATCTTAATTAATATTTATCACTAAGAATTTCATGGATTTAAAAAAAAAATTATATTATTTGTGTACTTTGTTAAAGAACCAATAAATTTGTTACTTAACCTATAAATGATTGAAATGTATTTCATAATTATGTATAGTTAATAATAAAGACTTAATTATTAAATTAAATGTCTTCATAAAAATTTTGTTACTAAATTTATATATATATGTTGAAGATGTAAAATGTTATATGCAATTTCATAATTAGTAAATAAGCACGAAATTTTATATTTAAAAAAAAAACATATATAATAAGTTTCTATGTTATTTTTTATTGACAAATGTGAGTAGATCAAATCTTCACATTATGAACCTTTCATAAATGATATATTAATCATTTGGGCGTTGTCTTAAGATTTTATATTTATTTTATTTTTTTTATGCAGGATGGTTGCTAAAATTTGGCATTTCGAGATTCCTCACTTTGTCTTCAACCAATATGGCACGCATTTGAGCATGAACGACTTTAATGTTAGAAATGATTAAGTTTGAACATCAGATGCCCACATTGGTTTTGTTAATAAAGCATATGAAATAGTAAGATGTGCGACTAGCAATGGTTCTAATGATAACGAGGGCACACATATGGGCGATCAACACCAACAACAATGACCTTGGGGCATTGCAGCTTGTTCTTGCTCACGCAAAAACCAAATGATCAAATGGTATATAGTAATAACTACATTCTTTCTTGTTCATGGCATTAGATTGAGATGTAGGTGGAAATTTGGATGGTTCATATAATAATATAACATTGAATAAAATATATAAATCATTTGAAATGAACTCCTTGCATGCATGTTTTCCCAATAAATAGTGATGTAGTTGATTCCATTAAGTTTACATCAAGCATATAGAATTTATTAATTAACTTTAATAGTGAAATTATTATATTTTAGCTTTATTTGCTTTTTCTTATCTAGTCATGTTATTGTTATTATTTTTATTCCTTGTACTTTGCAGTGGAAATATAAGTATTCCATAGGTTAGGTTGGCAAACATTTTGTTATAATTCTAAAGCTTTTATTAAAAAAGAATTTCATTGTTTTTTTTTTAATCTTCTCTACCTGCATTGATGAACTGGGTTCTACATCAAATGATATCAGAGTCAATGACAATGAAGAGAAAAGTCAATAACCTCATTTGTGATGATGATAGATGCTCACAATATTTTTTGGAACTCCTACACCGCTGGCATGAAGACATCAAATGTCTTATATGTGGGTCTTCTATCATTTATTCGGGTTGTCTGGGATGGGAGATCCATCATTTTAGAAATAGTGATGCCCTGTCAACCATGCTAACACACATAGCAAACATTGATGCCATCATTGTAGCAAATAAAAAATTGTATTGTTCCCCCGTCTACGCCAACCAACCCGAGCAAAGCTTCCTTGAAATATTGGTGTGCATTGCGCTTATCTCTAGATTGCTCACACCATTCATCTATTTTGAATCTGCATTGATGTAGCCAAGGAATATTTGAAACTAACTCAAATCTTCAATTTTCTTGTTTCAATGAAAAATCGACATCAAGGATATCTCAAATGAGAGTAGCAATTGGAATATCTTATTGACCATATGGATACTCCAGAAGAGAAGCAAATTAGTTTGTTGTCCACAAATTAAAATGGTGTGTGATTGCTTGGTGGAATTATATGATTCATGCTCGTCATGACAAGGCACAACGATGTCAACACAAGGCTCAAGTTGAAATGATTATTCGAGGATAATTTCTCCCATAAAATCATATGCAATCATTTCATTTAGAAACTATTGAAACTCTCTCAATGCAATATGCTCATGGACTTTTGCATTCTTACCCTTTGCTTGGTAGAAGACATAATGATAAGAAAAAAAAATTATTATTGATTATTCAACTGAGATTATGTGCTTCCTAACCTAGGGTTTCCTTTAGAAAATCAAAAACATAAACCTAGCATTCTCTACAAGCATCCTAGAGCTGGCTAAGAAAAAAAATGCTAAGGGCTTTAGTGAATCTCATTGTCGCGGTGGTTGATCGGCGTCCCAAGTTTGTGTCCCAGATGAAGCTCTCCTAACAGTAAGAGAGGGGCTCACCTAAGTCCTTCCTCAAATTAATGAAAAAACTTTCTTATTCGGAGAGATCGTCGGAAATGTTCGCTGGAGTTGTGCTTCTCCAATGTCGAATGACGCTCTTTTGGTTGAAGAAACCGCAAAATGTAGTCAGAGTAGCCCTTCCCCCAAGCTATGATGAATCTTTCTTAGTTCAACCTGCCGAAAAGTTCACCAGAGAAATAAGGAAGAAGAGGATGTAGGAGAAGTTGGAAGGAAACCCACTTCTTGGCCTTCTACTTGAAGAAGAAGATGAAGGATGTTTCACATCTTGAATTCTTTGCTCTAAGCTCTAAGGAAAACCTTAAACTCCTTGGGGAAGAAAATTAAGCTCTCCCTTGCCATTTCAAGCACTCAAAACCTCAACCAATATTTGAGAAAGGTGGAGAATGAGTTTTGATATAGGAGAATGAAATGGACATATGCGGTTATACCAACTTCCCCTAAGAAAATCTCAAAACTGCCTTTTAATTAGGCCACAAATGACCAGTAAAGGGCATTTAGGACATGCCAAAAAGGGGTTAATCCCTCAGCCTTTTACAAGTCCAAGAAGAGCCTGTAAATTTGGTTATAGGTGGCACGCTTCTCTAAGGTTTTCAGGCCAAATTTTGAAACCTGGGCAGGCCAGTGTTGTCATGTTAGGTCTGGGCGTGGTAATGTCGCTCTGCCCATGGGGTTGGTGTGATCACGTAAACTCCCTAGTGTAATTACTCCAGACTTGTTTTCTTGTGGAAAGGCCACAACACCTTCGGGCATGATCACATTGAAGGTATCTTTCACGCAGTTGAGAGAAGGCCCAGCTTGGTCATGCAATGCCACAGCATAATTACGTCGCGGGCTCTGACCTGCAGCATGATATGTAGATCTCATTTTCAATGAGGCCTTAGTTTCCTACTCCTAGAACCCAAAATATAGCCTTAAGAGTTCTTATTGAATATCCTAGCATACTAGTAATGAATCTCCCTTAGAACTTCGAGCTACTTCTTGACTCATTTTTGTGCAGACCTCGCATGAGTAGTCCCAAGCACTCGACTCTTAGTTGCAAGGGCTAAGAACCAACGTGTAGAGGGCCCAAAAATGAGTTCCAAAAAGATCAGACAACCTTAGGTGAACCTCCATGACTTAGCAACGCACTCGCTACACCACGTACGAAGTTGACAAATTTTGGCACGACCATTTACAAACTTGTCTAGACAACCCTAGATGACAAAACAGACCATGTCAATGTGTTTGGAATGTTAATTTTAGTCAGGAATGACACTCATATTATTAGGGTTACGTGTGCACACAAATGACATGAAAATCGGCTAACATTTTTTTTAGCGGGACACGAGCCCGAGCTCAACTCAGATTTGACTCGGGTTTGATTCGGGCTGAATATGGGTTAATTGCCTCAGCTTATATGATTTTGAATTTTAGTTTTAAAATTTTAAAATTATCATTTAATTCCTTCCATTAAGCTTTTCCAATTAAGTTGTTACCGCTTAGGGAAACTATTTAATTCCCCGCTTATTGCTTCACATAACGATTCTCGAGCTCGCTCTTTTGATTAATTTAACCCTGCTCTTATTCTTATTCTTAGAGGGATGCTCGCCTTCTTCCTACTGGCGGGCCACATTTCGACTTCATCTTCCTTGCACGAAGCCGCTGAGCTCTCTTGTCTGCTTCGCCTCCCAGATTTTGAAGCTCCTCTTGGCTGCACCGAAGAAGCTCATTCCCGCTCCCTCTGGATTTGATCTCTTCTCTACATCAAACCCCTGCTCTCCTCCTCTCTGCAACAAAAACTACCACACTCCTCTCTGAATCAAAGTCGCTTGCCTCTCATCTCCTCATGTCAAACAACCCGCAGCGGTTGACTCCCTCTATCGACAGAAATCCAGCTCGACTCGTCTTGCCCCTCCTGCTTCACCTCTACCTCTCGATCTTGCCTTCTCCTCCTTGTGTCGAAATTCACTTCTCCCCTGTGCACCAAAATCTGCTCTCTTCATTCGGCCTCCCTCTGTCGATTGAGGCCTCTCCTGACTCGACCTCACTTTCTCGTGCGATCTGCTCTCCACCATAGCCCTAGCCCTCGATGTTGCTACTCTTCCTCGCTCGCGTCTCCTGATTGGTCTGAAGCCCTCTTTCTCTCTTTCTACATTCTTCAGGCATTTGGAGGTAAGAATTTTACTGCTTTCCTCTTCAATTTATTTGTGAAGTACCTCATGCAATAAGAGGTGTTCATGTGCTCTTGATTTAATTAAGAGGAACCTTCTTCTCTTATTCTCTCAGATGTGATTTATCAGCTTAGCTTTTAAATGGTTCAACATGCTTATCATGGTGTTTGTTTTTTTGAAAAATCTGAAAGTCTTGGTGTTTTTTTTTAGAAAAATCTAAAAATATAGTGGCCTTTTGAAGGAACATAAAAGTTATTCTAGTATTTTTGCTTGTGAAAATCTAAAAGTTTCGATGTACGTGGGGAAATTTTGATATATATGTCACTAAAAAAAATGCTTCATTTCTGTTTCCTAAGCTTAAATCTTATGTTGTCGTGAAATGTTACAGTTCATACCAACCGATTCCTAAACATTTACGTGTTTTACACCTAAAATTTACTTTTGCATTTATACAACCCCAACTATTTTGGAGTCATGCGAATGCAGAGTGTCGACACTAAAAACTTGAGGAGTTATTAAGTTGTCGGCTGCTAGGATGAATATCCTAACACCTGTTTTAATTTCATTTAAGATATATAATTTAGAAAAAAATAGTATTTTAAAATTTTGAAAATACAAGACTAAATCGATCCCATATCCCCAGCAGTTTAAATAAACGAGTATAATACCACAAGTAATGCACCTGTCCCGAGGGATAAATACATTACTTACTGGTGAAGGCTCGATTAAATAAGTTAAAGATTGTATGACATCCGTTTAAGTCTGCGAGAACCATTTTATGTTGACCAATAATTTCTCCTATTTAATACGAATAATTAAATAGGATTTATATTAAGCTGAGTTCGGAAATGTTTCGTATAAGGGCAAGCCCCTATAATTAATTACAACCTGATCTTCTTCAACAATCTCTTTCCTAGTCTAAATAACAATCCTTATGCCTTCGAGATAGCTCGTCTAGCGCGACGAAAATCCTTACACCCTCTTAGGCTCCTGTACAACCATGTTGTGTAGCGTAAGTTCTAACTCGTCTTAGGTTCTGAGATTGTCATGTGGCACGATGTAAACCCTCTTATCTTTGCAGACTATTTGCATAACCAATTATTATGCAAGTCTAAGTCCCAAACAATAAAATTGACAGGATTGAACAATTGAATAACATTATCTCCAAAATGCAGCCATACAGTATGATAGTTTGAGAAGTCATTGAGGTTTCTCCTCAGTATCTGTGACTTCCCCTACCTTTTCCTTCCTTTGGACTACTCAAAATAATTGTTCCTATTTGAGCTACTCCCGCTTGTTTTTCCACGTCCTACCGTGAAAATCTAAACTTTGAATTCTTGAAGACTAGTACATTTGATCATCATCGAGAGTTTTCTCAAGTGACCCACGTCATTTGGGATGCAATTAACTATAGGGGCTTGCTTGTATAGGGAACTTAGAACCTATGTAAAATAAACCGTATTTAATATTTATATTAAATAAGAGAACTTGTCGGTCACACATAAAAAGATTCGCAGGCCAAACAGATGTCACAACTCTCTTAGTTTGCATAATTGTGTCTGATACCGTGAATACAGTTTATTTAATACACATCTGTTTGGCGGTATACACTCACTTTTTGGAAGTTTGTAGTATTCACGGTATCAAACACAATTATGCAAACTATTAGACGAATGAGATCCATTTGGTCTCATTTTTTTCAAAAAAAATTAAAACACACTACTTTCAAAACGCTAACTATATACGTCTTATATTAAATTAAATTTTAAAATTATTTTCATATTTTAAAAAATAAAAAAGTTGACCAACATGATCACGCAGCCTTCGGGCGTGGCTGCGCTTAAGGAAGCCCCCTTCAACCCTTATGAGGAGGGGTTAGGCGTGGTTAGGCATGACCATGCCAAACCCTTACGGGTTATTTTTGGCTCTAAAAGTCCACCAATCATGGTTCATGTTACGAAAAGCTCTCAATGGCTACACAAGCCTCAAATGGGGAACTGTTGCAGATAAAAATGAGGAACTGTCACAGATCAATGATAGTAGCTATCGAGCACGATCAAGACAGGGAAAACACTTGTTCTGAGATAAAGTGCATCTGGTAACGTCCTGATGGACACCTTAAGCTACGAGAGGGCACTTGTAAGTGTTGCACGCTCTCACAACATCACTAGGGCATCCGGTGTCAGCAATGGTATTATTAAGATCATATATTACACTTAATTGTTCCTATTGAGTTTTTATATTAATGTATAATGATATTCAACTGTATATTAAGTCCCAATTGTTTGTTTGTATAGACTTAGTATTTCAAATGTAACTAATAGTCATCTTAGTGTTAGTCAAAAATTCAACACAAAATTAAATAAAAACAACAATCAGTAGAAACACAAGAAGTTTTTACATGAAAAAACCGTAAAAGTAAAAAAAAAACCACGGAGGCTAGCCAAGTTGAAATAATTCACTATGAAAGATAAGTAAACATATCAACTCTTCTCCTTAATTAGGAAAGATGAAATTACAAAGTTATATAACCATAATCTAGCAGTAGTTCTTGACGACAACTAGTTGCAAGAGTCATGCTCAATTGTTGTGGAAGTATTAGTTTGTCGTGACTTTTAAATTGTTGCTCTAGTAGCCTTGATTGGCCAGAGAAGCCATAATAGACATTTGTGAGAGTTGTGAACCACATTGTTCATAGTTGATTGCGTAAACCGTAGTGGTGAGTAGTAGTGACGTTCGTAAACCGCAGTGACCAGAGTCGGGAGTTGTACGAGCTATGGATCACATATGTCGTAGTTGATCACATAGGTTGTTGTGGCAAGTAGTATGATGTTTGTGGGTCGCGACGACCGAAGTCAACAGTTGTGCAAGCTGTGGACCACATAGATCATAGTTTGTCATATACGCAGTAGTGGCGAGTAGTAATAACGTCCCAAGGTTGAGGAGACCAGAGTTGGGAGCTACACAAGCTGAAAACTACGTAGGTTGCACTTGGTCACATAGAGCGTAGTAACAAGTAGTAATGACATCCATAAGTCGCGGGGACAGAGCCAGAAGCTGCACGAGTGTATTTGGAGTGCCTCATTACATCATCTTCGAGATGCATTATTACACCATCTTTAGGGTGACATCCTGTTGTTCGGGATGATGCATCGCTTTGCATGTTGCTTGTGACTCTGCAATGCCAATTGTTGCTTTGCACGGTGCTTGGTTTCAAGGAGTGGGCGACAGCCAATGGTGATTGGCGGAGACTAGCGAGTGGCGATCGGCGTCTAGCGATGACTGGTGGTTGGCAATGAAGCGATGTTGGAGTTTAGCTCATTCTACAAGCTTCAAACTCTCTCCTCCCTAATGAGGCTGGCGGAACTCTATTTATAGAGTTCTAGATGCAATTAATGCAGTAATATAAACCACTTTGATTAAACGATCAATTGGGTTTCCTTTGATAAGAATTTGAGTGTCTTAATAATGTCGAAATTGAGCGATCTTAGACTCGTTGGATTCGTTTTTGTAGAGACGCTTGATTTGACTATAAACTCGTCAGATTCAACATTCATTTAATCTCCCAAATATGATAGAAAAAGCTTCCAAAAGTACTTTAATAACTTGATTTGACTTGCATTAGATCAATTTTGGTATCATCGGGTCGAGCCGGTTAGTTTAACTATAAGTTTGCTGAAATTAGATATTTGAATGATTCTTAATTGAGTTTTAAATGTTTCTTACAAAAAAATTTATCTCGAAATCCATGTCATGCTTCCAAATTCTTTCTTGATATTGGAAATTTGTTGATGATGTGTTAATTTTCGTTAATTTAACTATCTTCTCTTTTAATAAAGTTGAGCTTCACCTTACATTTCATTAAAAAAAAAAAAAATACTAAATGAGCAGAGCATTAAAAAAATTATATAGAATCAAGTGTTAGAATTCAATGCTCCAATGCATAATCATATTAATGGGAAACAAAATAAAGAAAGGGATTTCCACATGTAGAGATCTCCAAAATTTGTAATTTATAGGTAAAGCCCTAAAACATTTATTTTACGCTCAAAAGTCTCCGTCACGGCTTCGTTTCACTGAAGAAAATTTTTCATATGGAGTCCGAATGCAGCTTTGCTTGCAGACTCCAATAATATGCTGCCACATGTGGTACTTCGCGAAGGTTATTGGGGGTTGGGGGGGGTTATTTAAGTAAAACAACGAAAATTATTGAGGAGTTATTCGAGAGTTATTGTTTGGGGATATTGAAGTGAAATCAAAGATGTTATAGGGAGTTTTTACAGGGGTTATTATAACGGGATATTGAAGTGGAACCGTTGAGGTTATTTATGGGGATATTACAAGGAGTCATTGAAGTGAAACCACAGATGTTATTGGAGTTATTGCAGGAGTTATTGCAAGGGGTTGTTGAAGTGGATTATTAAAGAGAAACTATGAAGGTTATTGGGGGGCTATTCAGAGGTTGTTACTGCGTTATTGGAATTAATACCTCAATAAGCCATAATAATTCCCCAATAACTCTCTCAATAACACCCACGATTCCACTCTAATAATCTCCGCTGTTCTACTCCAATAATCGTCACGGTTCCATTTTAATATTTTTTTTAAGTGGACCCCATATAACATACATCATGATATATCAGTCTTCAGTGTCGACCAACTCATCCCTCCAACATCTATTGTTAAGAGCAAAGAAGATGGCCTCATGAAACAACAGGTCGCCGCCGTCCTCCCTAGCGCCGATCTCATCACCTTCAACCGCCACAAATTCAACGGCTATCAAGACACTCTCTACAACGTCCATTCCCTCCGCCTATTCTACCGCGAATGCAACATCTCCGGCAATGCCGCCCCCCTCTTCCAATCCCGCAACATTCTTCCGTCTGGCTCACCTTAATCGCCTCCGGCATCCAGCCCAAGAAGCTGAGTTAGTAAACTCTATAGTTAATGAGCTGAAATCTCAGCTCAGCGAAAGCCAGAAAGAAGCATATGGCGCTCAAAATGTTGATGAAGGCGGAAACGGCTACTTCCTCCCAAGGAAGCCATCAGATACCGATCAAATGGAAGGAGAGAAACAGCACAATCATATTATATAAATATTGAAGGATGTTTATAAAAAGTAATCGTCATTAGTTCTAACCAATTCGAAACCACAGAATCTATTAAACTTAATTTTTTTTCCCCAAAACGTATCCTCTAACTTGAGCAACAAAATCAGCACTAAGATATCACTGCCCGTTGTAAGATATAACAATAACTATTGTAAGATAGTTAATATTTAATCAAAAAAATGGAAAATGTCTTTATGAAGTTATTAGTTAATAACTTTGACTTCATAGTTTATAGCACACATTGAATTGCACCTCCCGTGCAAACACTAAAATCTAAATTCATTTAAATGAAAACGATGTTTACTTACTACGACATAACAACCAGAATCACAATGCCAATAAAGCTGCAATCAAAACCTTTGCCTGAAAAGCTGTATTTACATATCCAACACCCCTTTAGTGTTAGAAATCTAAATACAGAAGAATTGTGATGGTATGAATGTAAATGCAGCAAAAAAACAAAAGGACTACGAAAGATTAGTGCTGACAAAAATAATCAGAATGAAAGGATGCCCAGGTTTATAAAGCTTACAAATGAAACTTTTCAGCTTCCAACCACCACATATTTTACTCTGCCACAATTATTCAAGATGAACAGAAGAAAAGAATTAATTCTCCATAAATAATTAATTTATAAATTCACACATAATAAGACTAAATCCAGAAATGAAAACACCGGAATAAAAATGTATTTTATCTAACATGTGATAAAATGGCAGCATAAAAAGATAGCAGTACTCCAAGACATCAATTCTAAAGCACAAGAGAGATAATAGCTGAAACTCTTTCACAACAGAATAAGTCCAGAAGTCTCCTTGCTCTTGGTTTTACTTCAGCGGAATGAATCTGGAGGAGTGGGTTGCACCAATACCAGGCCGACCGTGCTTCACAGGTTTGTATGAGATGGAGAACTCGGCCAAATAATGACCTATCATTTCAGGCTGTAATGGCATTAAAAAAAAAAAAAAACATAAGATTTTAGACGAAGTATTCATATACATAGATATCAGTGTAGTAGAATGCAAAGTTTAGATGAAGTTAAACTAACGTTTAAGAAGCAAATATACAATTCCAAGTTAATGCACAAAGAAAAAACTCAAATAAATATAAGAGCGAGGAAATGCAAGAGAAAAATATCCAGAATGACTTGATTTGCTACGCTTATAGATTGATGATAAAATAATATTAAGTGTTTATAATCTTAATTAGGAAAAAAGAGATGCAGGTGAGGCTTTTGAATATCCACAAATATAACTCGTTCAAGTAAAACACTTATTATGCTAACTTATTGGGAAACAATTGTAATGTATTTGCATATCTCACACACTTGGATATTTAAATTTATAACACTTTGGTGTTGTAAACTTGTGCATAAAAAAGATCCACTTTACTTTTAAAAAGTAGTAATAGTGATATTTTTTATGTAATATTAAATATTTTAGTGCTATACATGTAAAAAGAAAAGTTTGGATGTTTGATATATAAATATATGAGAATTTTGTGATATGTATGTCAATGCCCTACATCTTATTTAGGTAATTTGATAAAATTGAACAAAATTTTAAGAATAGACATATAAATGAACTAGCTTGTCCGATGAAACATTCATCGATTCATGTTCATTAACAAGGTCATTCATAGTTTTTAAAAGCTCAATAAAATATAAATCTAGTAATGATTTAAAAACTTATTTGTAGATTTATTCAAAATGCACATTAAACCATTTTATGCACTCTAAAATTATAAATAATAATTATATATAAAAAAAAGGTTAAATCATTTTTATAAATGTTTGAATTTAACCAAACAATATAAATAATACTTCATGAACAATGCCAATTTATATATAAAACTTAATAAACACAGCAAATTTCAACCAAGGCTCATAAGTCCATGTATCATAATAAGCATAAAATTTAAATTATTAGTATCAGATATCCAATTAATTAATGTTCAAAGTCTGATTATGATTAATGTTCAAAGTCTAATTATGATTAATGATACTAATTTAAATTATTAGTATCAGATATCCAATTAATTAATGTTCAAAGTCTGATTATGATCCGAACTCAACAAATTAATAAACAGATTTGGATAAATATTTTTAAACTTGGATCACGTTTTACCATTTTATTTCTAAATGCTTAACCACATTTTTTTTTACAAGATAAGAGAATAAATAAATGATTTTAAACAAAATAACAAAATTTGAAGGTGAAGTAAACAGTTGTTGCAATTTAGACTTCAGAGCATGCCAAAGACTATCAATTAAAAGCCTCCTTATATGTTTAAAAGAAGCCCTAACAATACTAAATTTTGCATAATAACTTTGGCGAAGTGAAAAGATAAGCAGCAGCCAGTAATCTTACTGTGTTGATTGAGGATATATAAAGAAGAAACACACCTTGATCTCAACCTGGTTGAAAGTCTTTCCATTATACACTCCTATAATGCTCCCAATCATCTCTGGAACTATTATCATATTGCGGAGATGAGTCCTTACAGGCTCAGGCTTCTCACCAGGAGGAGCATCACGTTTCTGCAATTGGGTTTACACAAGTTTATATGAATATATTGAAAGTGCATAATTTTAATTCATATAAATAATTACTGAATCGCTTCTTTATATTTATTTATATATACATATAATTAAGCAAAATAATGGGAGACAAAAATGGAACCTAGTTGTACGCATAATACCGTAGTAGCAAGAAAAACTTGCTTTCAATATAAAAAAAATGCAACTAGTAGAGCATCATCCAAAAAACAGAAATAATTCTGATCAGAAAATATGAATTAAATACCACTTTTTTTTATTTAATAGTTTTAATTAAACAACAGTTCTTTAAAAGACATATATAACTAGTAAATCGAAAAATTCAAGAAGCAACAAACACCTAATCATACACAAAATATGCATATGCAGATAATAATCAATATACAAATCCAGTCAAACCAAGAAGAAACCTGCAACGATGAGCTTTTCTTCAAACCTTTTTTCTTCATTAAAAAGAACTTGTTATTGCCACAAATTATTCACAATTTTATTCAGCACTATAATTTTATTAGTATTCGTAGATATATAGTTGTTAACTTAATTAATTAATAAGTATAATTAAAATCATTTGTTCGCAATCAATCATGTATATTTGTCTTCTAAACGTTTCACATTTCTTTATAGTTTTTCCAGACAGTTCAAGCGAACAAAGCAAAGTTGGCAACAAATTTTAATAAACAACTGAAAATATAAACCCCTCAGCAAATTAATAGAAAGCTTTGCCAAACAGGACTATAATTAAATTCAAAAAAAGTATATATATATATATATAACTATCATTCCCTCCAGCACAAATGATAACAGGAAAGATTGTGGTCAAAGTTTAAAAGTCCAGGAGTATGCAAGTAAAAGCAGTTTTTGATAGTTGCAACAGTTTTAGAATTCAATTACTTATACGCTGGAAATAATATTACAAATGTTGCATTCAAAATTAATATATGTGAACACATGCATTGCCCACAAACGCGTATTTGTACACACGCGCGCGCATATAAGATATACATATTATATATTTCTTAAATTATGTATTATCTACCAAAAAAAATATATATATATATTCAAACAAAATTTCCTATCTCATATAATATTGCTATGATCTTTAAAGAGAATTATTAGTATAAAAAGGAAAAATATTATTATTGTCTATCTTCAAATATCCTTTCATTGCTGTACTCACTTTGTTCACATCTTATTTTTTCTACTTGAATGTTGAATTAGAAAACCAATGTATTATTTAAACAATTATATATATATATAAATTCTCTGCATGTGTGTACATATATATTTTTTAATTTATGTGTTATGTATTAAAGAAAATTTTCAAATAAAAACTTTCTAACTCATATATTATTGACATAGTAATTTTAAGAGATTTGTTAGAATAAAAAGGAATGATATTATTAGTCCATCATCAAAAACCGTTTCATTGCTGTAATCACTTCATTCACATCTCATTTTTTAAAATTGATTGTTGTATTAAAAACCAATAAATTACTTAAACAATTCAATGTCCTTATTCGATAATATGTAAATCAAGCTAATGGAGTCAATTGAACATATCTATCTACTGAACCATTGAAAAGCTTAGCTAAAAAATAACACTATCAAATATTCTATTTTACATGAGATATTCACTTGACTTAGCGGATAAAGTATTAACATAGAATAACCAAACGGCCCAAGTCTGATATCCAGAGCAAACACTAATACATAATTAATAATTTATCACCTTCATTTCCTGGTCAACGGAGGCCACATTTAGGCTAAACTTAGGACTATCACGCTTTATCTACAAATGGGTTGAAACTAATAATAATTAGAAACAGTGAATTGGCAGTAGCATTTAAGGACTTTTTGGTTCGCTGAAAAAGGAATGCAGTGTAAAAAGAATTATACAGTGTAAAAGTAATGTATTTATTTGAAATGCTTTGATGTTGTTTGGTGCTATGTAAAATAAATGAAAAACTTTGCACTTTCTAGTAAAGTTTGAGAAAAAATAAAATCAATGTAAAATAAGTGGCTGATAGGTGGCGGTTAGTAGTGACCGGCAGCCGGCGATGGGCGGCGGCAGAGGGGCACCAAGTTGTGATTGGCAGGGTAGACTGTAAAAGGTGACGGCTGATGGCAGCAGGCAAATGGAGATGGATGGCGGGAGTCGATTGGGCAACCGATGGCGGCATGCAACACTTTTACATAAAGTGGTTTATTTTAGATTTGCTCAAGTCCAGTGAATTCCAAAGTCATTGAAAATGAAATAGAGAATGAATTCCAATAGTATTTTATACTGCAATTGGAATTTGTAGATGCAACACCCAAATTTCAAAAACTCCTGGGGAAAAATGCAGTGTAATCACTTTGCAGTAAACCGGACAACCCATTAATCCGTGTCAATTTATCCAAAAAACAATCCAAAACCAGATTTCTGACCATCTTCTTCAATTTTGAAGACACACTTTCATCAGCATCTTCACAAACAATATCACAGCAATTTTTCATTGGTCAAATTAATTAATAAAATGCGAAAAGCGACGAAGAAAAAAAGGCATGTAACTCAATCCTATGGCATATATTTTTGTCTGTTTCTTAGCTACACCGCTGCAAATACATGAAATAACAAACATTAAGAACTGAACTTGGATATCCATCCACTTAAGAGTATTTGGAAGTATAAAAATCCATAGGCACCGTTTTAATTTGGTAGCTTGGACAGAATTGATTCACCAAACCACCTCCCAAACAAAGTATTAATTGGACTAACATCATACCAAAACCAATAATGGCGTAAGTTCTCCGCCTCAAAAGCTAGGAAACAACAAGAGAAACAAACACAAAAAAGAAGTACAAAACTATCGAGTAGATAAAAAACACGAACTTTCTACATCTAATTAGAAAGTTCAATGGAGCGACTAGCAAAGGAAGTCCACAAATTATGAGAATAGACACAGATGAATCGCAGATTATAGACAAATTCCAAAAGAAAAAAAAAATCAACATAAACAAAGGTATTAGGTACCATACCGCCTTGCGAAGCTTCTTGATAAGAGCCATGGGCTTCCTCTTCAGACCTCGCTGAAACCTAAAATTACAAAAGCAAGAAAATTTCCCATATATTCATGAAATCAACCAGCAATAAAAAAAGACAGTAATGCCAGAAGACTGGAAGCCTAGGATTACAACCTTCTACGAGCGCGGGCAGGGAAGAGCTTGACGAGCTCATCGGTGCCCATATCGAGAAGTTGGTCAAGATCAACACCTCTGTATGAGAACTTCCTGAAAGTTCTCTTCTTTGGCTGCGCTCCGCCTACATCCACAGCATCCGAGATATCCGCCTGCGCAACCAAAGAAAGCGTTGCAGCCATTAAGAAACGGGTTAACAGTGCAAAGTACTGCAAAGAAGACAGCCATAGAGAAAGGATCGGAAACTCACCATGGCTAACGAGTTTCGTTAGATTTCCGAGCAACTGCAGCCGCTAAGATGCTCCAGAATTAGGGTTTCGATAGCGAGGGATAAAAAAGCTTGCTTTCTTTTATACCTGATTCCGAATGGCCGAGATACCCTTGGGCTGTCTTTTGTTATTGACACGATGCCAAGGGTACATATGTAATTTCAGTTAGTTCAAATTGTATTCTTGCAGGGACATAATTTACATATAACATTATTATGTACTAATATATATTATGTATAACATTTGCATGTTTTAAATGAAAGAAGTATTAAAATAAATAATGAT